>CABFVZ010002768.1:0-21808 GCA_902151445.1 Timema monikensis
GTTATTATAATCATTATTTCAACTTTAATTTCAACTACCATCATTGTAATTTTATATTGAATTCTACTTTTATAATATAAATACGTTTTCTTACTACACTACATCATGTTCTTCATGAACATTTCTAATTGGTTAATCATTTTTTAAATTGATTAACTAATTATTATTATTTTTACAAAGAATTATAGACTAAATCGAATATTGTTTCTTGAGTTCTTTGAGGTTTCAATCATATTTTTATCTTAACATTAATCTTATTTTATAGTTTAAAAATATAATTTTATGGAGTATAATCATGTTATTATTAATATTAGCACCGCGTTTTACTACCCGTTTGGTTTGTACGCATTTACATTAATGTGTAATGGTAGGGTGATTGTGAGATTAAATGGAGGACCTACAGTTTAACGTGGAATCCAAACCACTGTGGAGGCCTGGCATTCCTCACATTCACAAGCTGTGATTAATACTCGTCTTGTCAGAGGTGAAGGAAGGGTTTGGCAATCAGATAAATTTGTGCCTGGATCAAGGATTGAACCCCCACTCTGTACAGAAGTTTGACACCTAACCCCTAGACCACCAGGTCGCCCATAGATATAATCATGTTGTTACGTTGAAAGCTCCCAGTATAGTTTCGTACAAAGCTCTTCATGCAGAATATAAAATGTTCCAACAATCCATGTTCCATACTAGACCCAAACATTGTTTAGTAATTGCAATGATAGTGCAACGCTGTATTTGTATACATCAATATATTTTATTTTTTTGTCAACGAGTCTTTCTAAGTGTTCAGGCTATACTCATATCAATAATTTAATTATGTATTTTTCGTATAGGTCTTACAGAACATTTATATAGATTGTTAATCTGCCTGTGTTGGTTTTTGAGAGGTATGAATATATATTTAATTTGGCGTACTCGTTAATCGAAATTTATCAAAGTGCGGTAAATAACCGTACTAAATATATATTTTTAGATAATTTATTAATTTCGCAACGTATGGAATTAATATTAGCACCGCGTCTTACTACCCGTTCAGTTTATACGCACTTACGCTAATGTGTAATGGGTAGGGTGATTGTGAGAGGAAATGGAGGACCTACAGCATAACGTGGAATCCGAACCACGGTGGAGGCCTGGCATTCCCCACATTCACAAGATGTCTTGTCGCAACGTATGAAAACGGTCGATATAGCTATGAATGAAACCATGTTACATTTTGTTAATTCATTAGATACTATTTTTGACTTATATGACACCAATAATTAATAGTGCTTTTATGATAAATAACGGAAACTCAATCAAAATGGCTAGTTGTATTTTTTTTATAAAATAGTAAATTTTGTTCACAAATAATTTATTTTAATCAAAAACACCGCGTATCTTCCTACCTGTCAGATATATACTCATGTTCACAATAATACGGTAGGGAATATGAAGGTAGAACTAAAAGTAAATGCACCCACATTTGCGTGGAGTACAAGGAAGTCACGATTTAGTAGAGACCTCCTTCAGCCCACCCTGCCGGGATGAGAAATTAAACCTACACGTCATCAGATAACCAGGCAAGATGAGGCTGATGCCCTTGTCTACGAAAGGCTTAAATAAATAGCCCTACATTTTTCCTCTCATATTTTTAACAAAACATTTAAAATATATATATCGGTGCAAGACTTTAAAATAAAAATAAGCTAATTCGTTTACGCCCCGAAGAAATACATAGACAGATTTATGAAAAAAAAAAATTGTTTTGGTTAGAAAGCAATTAGAACATTAAAGGTTGAAATATTAATACTTTCTTTACATCTCAAATAATTTTTTTATAGTTCATATTATGTCAATAATTTAACACTTTCGAAAGACGTGCATATATTTTTGGGATCGATTTCTACTATTGTGTTTCTTCTATTATGAAGTCATTATTGTATTAAATTATTTTTTTCTATCTGTGAGCTTTTGAAATGTAGATATTTTTAGAAGCTATGGAGCTATTTTTTTATTATAATTTAAAACTACAGGAATCATAAAGTATTAACTTAGTCAAATTTGTTCTACCCGTGGGTTCTGCTATAATCTGTAGAGCTATAAGGTCAGACATAATATATGGATTATCTCATTATAGTTCCGCAGTATGTGTTTTAATTCCGGGCGACGATAACAGGAGTATCTTTTTTTACTAGACAGTATACATTATGTGGTTTGAAACGCCCTTTAAATAATAGGCCCCAAGTGTTAATAGCTCCATTAACCATCTGATACACAACACTTTAAGTCAAATTACACCATTAACTTAGTAAACTAGTATTACAGTGTATCAACCTTTGTATAAAAGTCCCATTATTTTGTAAATATTTTGCTCCCATTACAGAGAAGCTCCATAGATTTAAAATTGATATAAGCAATAACGTGAAAGGGCACGAAGCCTTAGAGTCAGTCACTGAAATATTAGAGTAAAGTAAACTATAGCAAGTAAAAACAACCCCCAGCTTCGGTGGCCACATGGTCTAACAAAGCGTCACTTTCGAACTAAACTCTACTACCAATAACAGGGACATCATGGTTCTATCCGTATGGGTTGACTGAGGGTGGTTTTTCCTAAACGGTTTCTCTCTCACACACACACACACACACACACACACACTCTCTCTCTCTCTCTCTTTCTCCCTTCATAAATATGTGTACACTTCTTCTAAATTGAACCTTTCTCCTCCCTAACCCATTAGCGTAGTTAGTACATGACTATAACCCAAATGGCTCGTAAGACGCGTAGCTAAAATAAACTTAAGATACAGTTTCTTACTTACGTGAATCAGTGTCCCCATGCTCTAAGACGTAGTTCTCGCAAAATACTTGATTGCTGGAGTGGAGAAGGCCAGGGTTTGATTTATTTGGTTTTGGTATTTATTCCTAAATGGGTTCCCCAACTCCCTCTACTCAAATGTTTTTACATTACCTCTAAATTATACTATTTCTATCCCTGCCCATTAGCTGGGTTAAATTAGACCAGATGGGTAGTAAAACATGAAGGATAAAAAGTCCCTCTTTTACTGTACCATTGAAAAACAATTTACTTTTACCATCCAAATTTTATTGATCTAGGCTAAATTGTTCTGGACAATTAATTGTTTTAATTTTTTTTCTAAGAGATAAGTTTTGGAATATATTATATTGTCAACAACTTCTATAAATAATTATAAATACTACTATAGAAAGGGTATCTAGAATAGGATTACAGCCATAGTTTAATATAAAATGGTATATAGACAATAAAAATTATACTTTCAATAGAAACATCAATCTACTACACTACAGTCACCATTGGTGCTCACATGGTGTAGGGAGTCAAGTTCGCAGTGGACTGGATTGCTGGTCAAGGTTTGAATTTTGTGCGCTGGGAGTGGTTTTTGACATTACGCTTATTTCTGTGGTTTTATAACTCTCTCTCCAAGATAATGTTAGCCTATATCCTGCGCGCTACTTTTAAAATATATCTACCCAACATATATTAAGTCAATAATACTATTGAATAAGTAATAAATAGATAGATTAGACACCCGCCGTGGGGGCGTAGTTGGTTAACGCGCTAGTCGTGTTGATCTCGACTGCTGAGGACGAGGAGATCAAGGTTCGAATCTTGGTCGGGTGTACTGGGGTGGTTTTTTCTAAATGGTTTTCCACTCTCCCTCCACGCAAATGCGGGTTAACTTCCTCTAATTCAAACTTGCCAATTCATAATCCATTAGCGTAATTAGTACTTAAGGCGTATAACCCTAACGGTTAGTAAGACGTGGTGCTAATTATTATTATTATTATTATTATTATTAATGTTAGTTTTAAACGTTATAAAACGTTGATAAAACATAACTAAATTATACGCATATCAGTGTATTCTACAGATACCCCTTTAGATAGAGGGTTTAAAATTTGACACTTTTAAGATGTATACAGAGATGTACAGTGAACTTTGACTGGTATTCGTTTTGGTACTGTTTTATGACAAATGCGACAATTCTGAGACTAAATTAAATCTTGAGAAACATAGATTTACCCTTCCTAAAACAAATATAAGTACCTTTTTAATGGAGTCACAAAAGGAAATATTAAGATAGTTGAGGATTGTTTTAGTGGTTACAAAGCTTCAGAATTGATATCCAACCAGATATATCAGTGTAAAGAAATGTTCCTCCAGCCATTTAATCGGTGGACACTCGAATCAAGCATTTATCTCTTCTAGTCTAGTTTTGCGGTTGTGTAGAGGTCTGGGTTTGAATTCATGCAGGACCTACTGAAGGTTGTATTTCATAATATGTTTTCCATTCTCCCTCTACGCAAATTCCAGTAAACTACCTTTAACACTCCACTTTGCTATTCATGTCCCATTTGTGTGTAAGTAATGTGGACAAAATAGACGGGTCAAATTTCTTAACTTCACATAGGGCTATAAAAATATTGCAACCGTTAACATTTTACACCGAAATTATGATAAATATTAACGTTTTATGTGCCATTGAATTCAAAATATTGGACTAAATTTCTGTCAATTCCATTGAAGGGCTTTCTTTACCTCCGTCTATCTCAGCGCTACATCTGAGGCAGTTTTATGAATTTGGTTGAAACATGGTATGTATCAGTATTTCTTCTTGAATTTACATTCTATGCCTTAAATAAAGGGTAGCTTACAGTTTTTTTACTTAGATTTTTTAGCTCCTATAAAATCTTAGCTTTAAATGGATATCTGGCTAGTGTTTGGAATAAAATTAATATTGTATATTTGTTTTTGGGAGAAATTGGTTTAAAGTTGATTTTTTATTAATAATTTTGAATGATTTAAATAATTATTTTGGAAAGGACAATGAAGTTTTGTTCAAACTAGATGTTTAGAAAGTGTTTTACTGTATAGATATAAATGAACATTTTTTTTAAACAATCAGTTAAGGATAATTCACTGAAAACGGTAAATTCCATTCTCTAAAAAACTAGTTAAAGTAGTCTTTCATTGAGGATTCAATATATATTTTATATAATTATATCTAGTAAAATGTCACACAAAATAATATTGGTTTCATCAGCAATTCCAAGAAACCAATTTTAATTTAAAGAATAACTCTTTTCGTACAGACACACAAGTACATATACATTTTGACTATTTTAACTTTTAATAGTGAATATAAATAAATTTAGAGTGTGGCTTGCTAATAACATCAAATTAATAATGCAGTACAAATGTTCTAATAATACGTAACATTAAAAGAAAGAAATTCTAGAGTCACATAATATGACAGATATATATTTGAGAGACGTATGTAAGACAAAATTAAAACGTAGGTAAATACTGATTTTTGTAGAAAGTCCATTCTAATTATTTTTTTACCAATGTCCTGCTATTAATATTCTCGTAGAGAAGAATTTCTTTCAAAACGGATTTCCTACAAACATCAGTGTATTTTATTCCCCTTTCATGGTAACATATATACATCACATATTATATAGGAGCTTTAATTGTTATTAAATATCTACAAAGCTTTAGGCAAATATATCTTCTTGAAAAAAATAACATTCCACTATGAAGTTTCTTAGATGGCGTTGTTCAATTAAAAATATAATTTTCTCTAACTACAAAAAGAAGTACTTTTGAAAGTAATTTCTTAAAAACCAGTATTTGGCTGTACTATCACCTGATATATAGGACAACATCATTTCCCACAAAAACAGTACTGCCCTGCAAAACAAACAAAATTATGGCCACCTTAACTATATGAGAAAGTATGTACAGATTTAACACACTATTTATTTTGTCAGATATTGAGGCAAAAAATTTGATGTTCTCTAATGATAGAGTTTGCTTCAAAGTGGAATTTGTTTATTGTGTTAAGAGTGTGTCTCTTCAATGACCTCAGACCGTGGACGTATATGTGCAGTACAAATATAGGACATATATGATAAGGGGTAGTTATATCAAGAGTGAAAATAATTAAATCACCGTTAGACATTAAACGCTTTCACATTTACATATATATATATTTTTTTTAAGTTTGAAGGTATGCCTCATTATTTATATTTAAGTCATTATGACCAATATTTCATCGCCATGAACTCTAGGATGATATAATGTGTAAGCCTACTATACGGATTCAATTGATATCGAATATCTGCCAACAAAATGGCCTCGTAAATTAACTCCTTTCTGAGATATAGCAATTATATATTTTTTATTTGCATTATCAGAATACCTAGTTTAAGTGGTATTATGGTTGGCGTTATAGGTGTATTAACTTAGGTCCTTCTAGTACCAAGAATTACCTTTAGAGAGAGCTAAGAATACTTACTATGGTCCCTCAGTCATGGAAAATGAAGACTATAAATAAAAATAAGATAGTCTAGTGATTAAGAGGTTCAAATCTCGGCTGAGTAGCCTATAGGGAGCTGATTTTCCTAAATTATTATTTACCATCATACTACACACAAAAATGGTACATTTCCTCTAAATTTTACCTTCCTAATCATAAACTCTTTTTACGCTCCTTTCCACCTCCACAAACATAAAAACACTAATAATAAGCCACATAATTGGGAAAGCTCTTCTAATTTGATTTTCCGATGACTGTATATTCAAGGGCTTAAACCCTTACCAGATGTACTGAAAGTAGTAAAATATGTGTACATTTGCAATAAAATATACCCTTCTTAGCCCTACCACATTAGCCTAAAGAACAGTGTAGAATTACGCCCAGTTGATAGTAAAACAAGAAAAAAAACTAGTTGAGTGGAACCGCAGTTGAAAGAGGGTAGGGTTATCTTACAGACATAAAAATCACTAGAATCTCTTTGAAGAATTCATTCACACAATATATATTTTGTAAATATCAATTTTGACAAATCGTATCAATTTCTATAAAATATTAAAATAATATAAACTGATACAAAAACTTTGACCCCTGGACCTTAAAAAGTTTGAAGACCCTTACGTAAAAGTTATTTTTATATTTCACCGCCTCTTACTTCTCTTTCGTTTCCAGTATTATAAATAATAAAAGCTATACTATGTATTTGTTCTAAACTTATCTAATAGTGTAAATTCACCCTGACACGCGTCAGTGGTCAAATGGTCTCAAATGTCATTCTTGCAGTAGACTGAAGTACCGATGATGGGGAGAATGGAGTTTGAACCCCTGTTGGTTGTATTGAGGGTAGCTTTTCTTTTTTTGGTTTCACTCTCCCTCCACACACATGTGAGTAGGCCTACACCAACTCTAAATTCAATATTCTTCATTTATAGTGCAAACATGTAATTAGTTCATATGCATATACCAAAACGGTTATGAAGACGTGGTAGTAATTTAAAAAAAACTACACCCTGGCTTCTTTTAAACTACGTGAAATGTGAATTTTTCCCAACCAGACATGGAACAATAGTAGGGCCTATACGAATATAATATGTGTTTATTAAATCTGTTAGGGAACGCTAATGAGTAGGGCTTACCCGAAGATACGAGAATATTAATACACCAATACCTTAATAAATGTTAAATAAATACATTAAAATAATAAGCCTTAGTTAAACGGTTTAAAAAAATAGCCTTATTGATAAAAGCTTTCTACAAGTACCATAACATCATTGATTAAAAATATTGCTTACATTTATAAACAATAAAACCTTGCATTATTATTAATATTAGGTATTATGTCTTGCGACAGGTCCATTTCTTTTGTCAGTGAACTTAGACCGCTAATACGCACTTCCTCCTAGAATTTTCTTATTTACTTCAAGTTATCCGATATTTGTCCTCTTTCTTCCTAAGCTTCTCTTTCCCTCAACCTCGCCTTTTATAAAGGTCGTGCAGAAAACAGTTCCTCCTATGGATGTGTCCGATCTGGTTTCCTTGGTACCGATGAATCAGATCCCAAATTGTTCTCTTCCCACCCATTATTATTAGGAATGCTTCTTTATAAAATAAGAATTTATAAATATTCAGTTTGACGGTAAAAGTCAAAATAACTTAAGAATTACAGCTTTGTGCGTTAAAAAACTTAAGCATATTTGTGTGTGTTTTTTTTTGTCTGCATTTCCCCCATAACATCTATCCATCCATACATCCAGCACACACAAACACACAGACACACACATATGTCTGAATACATACATAAATACATCTTATACTCACAGGTACGGTAGTGAAATATCTCTTTATGGTGTTGAACCAGAATTTGAAAATTTGATAATAAATGATTATCAAATATAATAATTAATATTTCTTGATCCATTGCACCACTTACTACAAACGAATACAAACGAATATACTCTCGTTATTGGAATGTTTTAAATACAGTAAATTTTCTCTTTTTGTCAATTGAAAGCTCGTGAGCAAAAATAAATTCTAAGACAAAATTGTAGATACTGGAGTCAAAAAATAAATTACATAAAGTAGGTTTATCTTCACCTTAGATTTAAAATAAAACTTGAGCTAGATTACATCATGGTTGAAAAAAATCCTGCATCATTTAATAATAGTGATCTACCTTTGTTTTTAGTAACGAATGATCGTCGATTGAAAACCCGATACTACTCTCTCGTTTCTTCTATTCATATTAGAACACACCCATACAGTGAAGAAATGAAGCATGAAGCTGCCATTTTGCCGATCAGAAGCCGATGAGGGATGTCAGGAGGTGTCCGCACGATTCTTTCCAGAGACGCTCAGCAGGTGTGAGAATACTTTTAACTACCTACAGGATAAATCTCTCCTCCCTCTCTTTTATTATTAGCGCACCTCCAACATCTTGTTACCGGAGGCGATCTCGCCAACAAGTGGAAGGTATTACAAGGTGCAGTAGCAATAGTGTCTTCACCCAAAACAAACGTGTATTCCTCCAGTGGTATATGTGATAGAATCCAGTGTTACCACAAGTAAAATATGAAAATGAAAGGATATTTTCTAACACAAGACAAACAATGCTTATAATGGCAATATACTTATTCTTGAATGTTCAATCTCAGAATGTAACGCACAAGGTAAAGTACTGTACATCCCGGAAAGTGAATGAATACAAAGCCTGTTGGGAATTATCGACGGTATATGTCCATAATATGAAACGTGTTACATCACGGTAGTAAGCCTATATCACCAGTCTAGGTTTATGGCTTCATTTCTAAGATTTGTGTTTATTTTATGACTTACTGAGCCACTAAGCGCAATTAAAATATTTTTTCCACTTATGGAGGCCACTTTACGCCTAGCTACTGCAAGTGTACTTGACTGTGATTTAGGATATTATTCTCTTATCTGAGAATGCTCATTTGTGTATACAAACCAAACCATTAATATTTAATTTGTGTGGCAATATATATATATATATGTTTTTTTTTTGCATTTACTATCAAAAAATATATTTATTCAAAACAAGACCGTTTTAAAGTGATCCATTTATTGAAAGATATCCACAAAATACTTCAGTCTAACACTTATTTAATGTGTTATTATAATCATCAGCTATGATTCTTATTAAAGATTTTAGCAATGTTCAATATATAGTGCCTATATAATACTTGTAGTAAACTAGATACTACTGCTATATTTGATTTACACTAAATCTGGCATTTTATGACAATTCAAAAGTAACCAAAAAATCTTTACATATTGGTTCGCCTTGAAAATATAGTTCAAAAATCTGGTATGAAGAATGTTTACATTTCTTGTCAAAGTGACATGACGTCTTAGCAAGGCACATAAATGTAGAGTTAATATTAGTAACTTTTTAAAAAGGGCAAAATCTACTGTAAACGTACTGAATAACTCATGTGCACTATCACTACATTAAAAACCATTCCCATGTTACAGTGGTCAGTGCACTTGTCTATGAACCTAGGGGTCCCGGGTCCAATTCCCTCCTGACACCTTGGATATTTTTCCCGAAAGGAGAATCATCCCAACGGTCACCAGGGTTTGGTTGATTAGGTAGGTTTAAGATCTCTCCTGGCTCCCACACCTTAATAATCATTATTATCACATCATCTCATTACGGGCCCGACGTGAATATAGCCTCCACAGGTGTACTTAGGGCAACGTTCTGTGGGAACAAAGCGGTTAAAAGTCTAAACTAACACGCGACCGAACTTGATACTATGTATCTCTGCCGGTAAATATGCCATCAAAAAAAAAAACGTTCTTAAATATTGCAATTTCAGCATAATATTTTGACTCTATCTGCTGGTTTTAAAAACGGACAACTGTTTGTATAGGGATATTGAAATACATCATTTCAGTCTTTGACATAGTACTATCGAGATAATTACAAACAATTTTCGGTATTTTCTTTCAATGGTAAATTTGGTTTGATTTATATAATATTTATTAATAGGTAAACAACACTATCCCAACCATTTAGTTCCCTTTACTTTATTATAAGCAACATACTAAGTCAAGAAATGTTGAAAATAGCATGTTGTCACTGAAATTACCCATTAATATTAATAAATTACTGTTTTATCGCTATTCAAAACAAGTAATTCTTTCAAAAGTTGATTTTATACGTTTTAATCTTAAAATAATACTAATAGCTATCCTGCTAACCTCACCAGTTGGCAAAAGGACCAAATCACAAATATTGTCCTGACTGTATTGATGATGAAAAGGTGATTGTGGCTTGAATCCCGCTAAGTTGCACTGAACTGATTTTCCTGAATATTTTACCACTCTTCCTCCAAGAAAATGCAAGTACTATTGCTCTGAATTCAACTTTTCTTCTTTCTATTTGATTAGTGTAAATATCTAGATAATTCAAATGTCAAACTTTAAGAACACTAATGATCTTATGAAAGGACATATTTACCTCGCTCCATTGGCGAGCCGTTTTTGTTACCACTACGTTTTACTACCTGTTTAGGTTGTACGCTTATGTATTTATTACGCTAGTTAGTTAAGGATAAGGAAAGTTGGATTTAGAGGAAGTGTACCATCACCATCTTCGTGGAGGTAGAGTAGTAAACTCTTTAGGAAAAACCACCATCAGTGCACTCGACCGGGTTTAAACTTTGATCTCTCTGTCATCAGAATCCTGGTATAGTATTTTAGACTATGCGACCACCAAAGTAGGTGATCTGCTATTGATAACTATATTTTATAACGGTTTAAGCTAAACGTAGAGTGATGGGACAGTAAAGACTATTCAATTCATCGTTGCCAAATTTTTCATTTTCAACCTGAACACTTAACAACGTTTTTGCCTTGCCTTGCCTTGCATATAGACTGGAGTTTTCTCAGGGTCTGTAACTGAATGTAGCTATGAAACTTTCTTGGCAGTTCTAAGCATTAACGACTAAACTATCTAGTTAATCTACGAAAACCATATTAGAATGGTGAATTTGTAAGAAAAGTACCATTTTCATCTTAAAAATATAAAATAGGAACATTGTCTCTATCAATAATTATAGGACCTTAGTATCTGATTTTTTTCATTGCGCTAGTAACTAATGGATTGTCCAACACCTTAGCTCAGTTGGTAGCGTGTCTGTCTATTGAGTTAAGGGTCCCAGGTTTGATTCCATTTATAGCTGACCAATGTATGATTGGTGATATCTGGATTTCCTCTTTCACAGCGAATAAATAACCAGGAATGAATGCTGTGTCTGTTCTAGATTTATGTTAGTTCGTAAGTCATGTGCTGATATAATCATTTGGTTCAGAAAAGGCACGTTAAATACTTCAAATGAATTAAAAATGAAAAAGTTACTGTAGCTAAATTTAAGGAATATAGATTACAATACTCGGTTAAAGGAAAGTTCAATGGCATTAGCGTATATAAAAGCGATAAGTTACAGGCCTATATGGAAAATCACGCTTCACACACACGGCCAAGATTCCAAACTTGACCTTCCGGTATATTGATATATTTACACTTAGGACCACGTGACTTGGGCTCCAACCTCCAAGACCAAAATCAAATTAAACCACTACAAAAAATTAATATAATTTTAAAAATGAAAGCATTTATTGCTAGTTCCCTAGATAATTAAAAAATACTAGGTGCCATTGGAATTATTCCATTGTGAATCATTTGCAGAAGCAAATGTATCTCAACAATGGCGTGTGGTCAATTATGGACAAAGGATAGTAATAAGTCTACAATAAAGGAGGTCTGATGGACCTTAGTTCAATTATTGGACGTTCACACTGGCTTCATTTATTTTTGTATAGTTAAAAGTATTATGGGGAAGAAAGGAAGGTGGTCACATAAAATATGCATGGAATAAAACAAAAAATAGATGATCTTAGAAATATTACTCAATAATTAAATTATATATAAATTTAAATAATAATTGTAATTATAATTTAAATAATAATTGTAATTATAATTTAAATAATAATTATGATGATGGTCAATTTACGATTGCTGAAATTTTCTCTTGCATTGTGGTCTGCAAATGAGTTTGACTTTTGGCATGACTTTTAATAGCTTTGCAAACATTATTAATATCACTGAATTTGGATTTATTCTAAACCCCATTATCGTTATTAAATAATAAGGCCAACTATGTAATTTTCCACCAAACTAACACCCCAATAATTACTATAAACATTTTTATAAAATTGATTATTTGAAAGTCAAAGTTTTTTTTAAGGTTTGCCTAAAGATGAAGTGGGTCTTCCTTTTTCAATCATTCTCTTTTTCTCGTCAAAATACCGGGACGAGAAACTATGCTTCAAAATGTTACTTATGAGTTTTGACACAGTAGCCCTCCTCTTCCACTGCTGCACTTTTTGACGCACTCGTCATTCTACTACTGTACGCGAAACAAAAACTTATTTTGGAGTTCCAAACAAGCTTAAATATTCTTGTAAAAATGAAAATAAACTTACTGTAAGTTTGCGGTAAGTTAATTATTTTGTAATAGTGCCGATATTTAGATCTATAAACAGTAACAATAGCTAAAAGTAACTTAAAGAATAAGCTTTTAACATTATATTACGTAATATTATACATCAATCACGAAAATAAACTGAGCTAATACTCGCCTAGGGAGCTGCTGCTTCCCTTTACCCGATGAGGGCCGGACAGACCAGGAAACAAACGAGTGACGGAGAGAAACCAGTCATCTGGCCAGTCAGTCTGAGAAAGAAGTACATGCTCTAAGAAAGAAGAGCTGCTATCTCAACCATTATTTTCAGTATACTTGTTGGAGAGGTTTATAATTATGATAATTAGTTTTAACTTTATTTTTCTCTCATTTTCTTTATTCCCTCTTTAATATTAGGGAAGATTTGCTTCCCTTGCTTCCATTGAATAAACGCCACTGTGTATCACCAATGTTGTTACTTTCAACAAACTGTTGAATACATTAGGAAAGTATTTCTTCAATACAATCTAAGATTCATCAGCAGTTCCAAGAAAACGGCATTAAAAGTAAGCCACTCAATGTAAAGAATAGTAATCTTGCTAGAAGACGATGTTAAAACGTTTAGCTCCAGCAAGTGGCAGTGTCCTAATCTTATTTCAAACATGAACCTTCCTCCTTCTCATTCCTTCCACCCCGTTTCCCCCTCCAAAAGAGAAAAAGATAATCTTGACGAACAAAAGAATTCTCAAAGTTCTGCAAAGAGTCCCTCCTGATATCAGATGTGAGGAGTCACGCATCGTGTCGATTAACAATAGATAAAACTGTCAAAGTGCTATCACACACAGACTGTACATGACTTCCTAGGGCCGATCTAGAAAACACAATTCGTGTCCGAATTTTAATTAACTTTCGGTAGTTGTTACTGATACAGCACTTTCAGTAACAACTACCGCAAACCAATCTCGTCACGGAGAAAGGGAAAAAAGAATACGTCAATCAACAAACATTTCATCATCCGCAGAGGAAGGGAAAAAGGAATATGTCATCCAACAACAATTTCACTGCCACAGAGGAAGGTGTAAGGAATATTATCCCACTGTCATGGAGTAAGGGAGAAAAATAATGCGTCAGTCATATAATGTTTCTTTGTCACAGGACATAGAGGATGGAAAAAAAGGAATACGTCAATCAACAAACATTTCACTGCCGCGAAGGAAGAGTTATACATAAGTCAACCACCATTTCATTACCAAGGAGGAAGGTAAAAAGGATTACATCAGTCAAAAACTATTTCATTGGTACTGAGGAAGTGAAAAGTAATGTCAATCACCAACCATTTCCTTGCCAAGAAGGAAGGGAAAAAAGGACACGTAACTCAACAATGATTTTATTGGTATTGAAAAGTGGAAAGAGGAATGCTTCAATCAACAACTATTGTTTGCCTTGTGTGAAGGGGAAAATAAATACGTTAAAAAATAACTATTTATGGTCACAAAGGAAAGTAAATATGTCAGTCAACAACTATTTCACTGTCATGGAGCGAAAATAATACATCAATAAACAACATATTTAAAAAGTATTAATGTTAATTATTTGAGACAGTCAATGTAATCCCTTTTACCACAACTTTTTGTTACCAGTATTAGCTAAACACATTTATATTGATCTCATTAAGATGGTGTGGTTTGAAGTAAATATATCTATTTTTTTTAAAAGAAGCGTGAAAACATTTTTTTTTAATTCACCCCCAAAATTTAAGGCCGTGATATTAACACTGACGTCACATCACAGTGATATTAACACTGACGTCACATCACACGAAATGCATACAATATGAGACTATATTCCATGTAACCATGAATTTGAGTTTATGAATTCAAAGCTGAGGATTATAAAATAAACTTGAGGTCTCATAATAAAGCAAAATGAATAATGAAACTATTTCCACATTTAATTGTATTGACAGTTATTATTATTAGTTTATTATGTGTATTTAATTTACTTAAGTTATGTTTATTAATAAATTACATCCATTACTGTTTTCCAACGTATGGCCCAGGTCAGTTTTTTACTCAAGCCATAACTCTTCCACTATCGGCTTATTAGGCCTGTCGTAGTTTCATATGGCTTATAATATAACATAAAACTAGGACAGGCATAACATCCAGTCCACAGCCGTTAATCCATCACTGTGAAAGTGTTATCCTACATTTAACCCATGCTAAGTTATTATTAATAATAAAATAATTAGTCTAAACACTTTTCAGATATCATATAGAACCAACTATTTAATAAAAACACTCAATTATTCTTTTTTTCTATCATTTAAACCTGTTTATTTGATTGTAATGACCATATACTTACAGGTAATACCTTTCAACCCTTCTACTTGATCAATTTTTTCACACAATAAAAAATAAAGGAAATTATATGTAGAACAACGTGATGACGATACCGGTATTTTAATCATAACAAGATCTAATGTGGTAGTTTATATTTAAGGGTTCATTGTTCGTTAACACACCATCCCCACAAATATGGATACACTTCCAATAACTAACACTTTCCATATTCAGAACCCATAAGTGTAAATACGCGAATAGCCCATATTGGACAGTAAGATGTTAAGCATAGACGGAAACGTTTAACGTCTTTCCAACGTAAATACTTAAACATCTACTTGTAACGGTCTTGTTCCCAAAGCGTACCACCTAAAGCGTGATAGAAAGTCTACAGACAAAATACATCTAAACATATGGAGTGGCTAGTATAGCGATTTAACTACAGGTCTGATAAAGATTTGCTGGGTTTTTGGTGGTAAATTTGGTGTTAGAATAAAATTATAAAAATGGATGTTGAAGGAGTCCATGTAATTATCGTGTTAAAGGTAAAAATTAGATAGTGAATAGTTTTGAAAGTTGGTACTTACAATGGATATGAAGTAGGACTATGTCAATCTATTACTAGAAGTAGCTCATATTATCACTTGTCCATGATATTGGGTGTTTCACTTGATACAATGACAACACGCCACTACTATGTATCTAGACATACTCTAGGAGTGGCTCTTGTTCTCACCACTGAATCTCATCAAACACTATATATACAGGCAGATATATATATATATATATATATATATATATATACAGNTTATTTATATATACGTTCTACTTATACATTATGAGTGACACTTGTCCTCAGCAAATACTTCAAGTCCAACATGAATACAATGTACTTTAGTATATATATATATATATGACAGGAGCTATTATCAATATAAATATATTATATTATGAGATTTATTTTTATACTTAACTAAGGTATAATGTACTCTTTTTATTAATAAACCTTAGCGTTGGCCATCTCATCCATACTATACCATTTTAATATCATAAATTAGATGCATTATAAGAAATATGATGAGAACCTTAGGTTCAAATATTCATCAACATGTAAAGGACTTTTTCACTGCCATCAATCCATTTTAAATATTTCATCAACAAGTTATTGTTTTAAATAAAATAAGGAAAATTCCTTCTCAAAGGTGTTTGAAACAGTCTTAGTGGTGATAAACAAGTTCAATGAAACATAAAAGGTAAGTAGGAAAAGGGTTATTTGGGTATCTTTAAGCAAATCACAATATTCCTTCGTGCTCTCGGTACCAGTTTCAATTCAAACCAATTTTCCTTAGAGTGAACATGTCTGACATCTAGAAGGTTACCATATATACTTTTTCGTATTCATAATTGATGTCGTTTACCACTGTCAATTTTGAGAGATATAATCAATGCCTATGAAATATTATATATAATATAAGAATCATATAGCCAAAGCTATTATATTTGTATCTAGTGCGGATTTACTTGCATCTAGATATCATATTCTGAAAATTTATACATGGACACGGGAATCGAACCCTAGACCTTTGGCTTAGTATACCAATCCTCTAACCACTGCTCTACCCAGGAATCCTTCCGTGTCCCGGTTCATTCTTCACTTTTATTTTAAGGCAGAGTCTATGATGGACGTGTGGAAATTGTTGGCTACAAATTTGTGATTGATTAAGATCACGAGCTATCATGTAAGGCAGCCCCTATAACTCGGTAGTTAGCTCATTGCTGCCACTTGTACAATTAGTATAGCTGTAAGGAATCGCATATTAAAATATTAATTATAGCGCTAGTTTGTAAATTTAATCATTTATTTTAATTTTAACATGTTTTTATTAATATAACTTGTATTAATATGTTATTTATTAACTAATAGATATGCTTACTCTATGCATCCATACAAATTTTGATAAGCTTATTTCAGGTAGGCCTATAGTTAACATTTTAATGATAGTTTTTACTTTAAATATCTCAAATAAAAATAAGTGGAACCACACAATAAAACCAACTTTCTCATATAGTTTATTGTAGCTTGGAATAAAATGTTAAAAAATAAAGGTTTTAAGTAATCTACCCTAAATTATTTCCCCCTATAAAACACAGAAACATCAAATTGTAAATCACAATAAACTCTCTAGAGATATAATAAATAGCTTAAATAGTTTAATATTTTGAACACATTTAAAATTTTCCAAAATATCTTATTTGGGAACCACCCTCAAATTATTTTAAATTTGTAAGGAATAAAAACATATTATTATTTATCTTAAAAAACAATTCTTTGATATTCGTTTGGAGCTAACACTTCAAAGGAATTATTGAAATATTTAAATTTTCTAAAATTTGTCATCAGTAAATAATTTTTAAAATAATTTATTTTAGAAAAAAAAACATAAATTATTATTAATCATATAAAATAAACACAATATAACAATTTTAAAGAAGGTCTTTGTAGCTATTTTCAAAAAATTGAAATATTTCCATAAATTAGTTATTATTAAACTATTATAATTTTTTTTTTGAGAAAAACAAATATATTTATCTATGTTTATTGTGAAAAAAATATTAAATACAAACTATGAACCAAATCTTTACAGCACTTATTAAAATATTTCAAATTAAAATAATGTTATCACTAAACAGACCTTAAACAACTTTTTTCCCGAAAAACATGTAATTTTATGTAATGTCAAACACTCCCCAAATACACATTTTAAACAAAATCTTTAGATATTTTTCAAATTAATTCCAATTTAAAAAAATTACTTACAGTAGGGTGTCTACCCAAAAACAAAGTACACACTGTTATTTGGGGTGTTAAACACTACCTAAATACCCATTTTAAACAAAATCACCAAAGCCATCTTTAAAATGTTTAAAATTAAAAAAATTAACAATTTAGTATATACCCTTAATTGAAGGGCGAGGGTTAAAATAAATTAATATCTAAACGTATAGCCATATAATATCTAAATATCAAGCATAACAAAATCCATCATACCGTTTCAGATATGTGGCCAGTGACAGACAAACATAGGGACAGACATAAATGTAGATTTCCACTTTTATGGGTTCGGAGGCACATAAAAGTGGAAATTCATCATACGCTCTAGGTCAATTTTATTGCGATCACAATACTTTATCTCTATATTAGAAAATAATAATAGTTCAATTTATTTTGATTCGCATAGTCCAAATCATAAAATATAAAGATAAATAAATGATTAATATATCTTATTCTAAAACATAAATATCTTGATGTTTTTGTAAATAAATCAATATTTATTTGTATCGATATAGCTTTGCCAACCTTAACCGATACACCTACATTACACACACACACACACACACACACACACACACACACACATACACCCGACACCATGATCTTTAAATTTATTTTAACATTATCCTCCCATCGACATCTTGGTCTATCAGCCTAATGCTCCACAATTAATCTACCAATTTAATATTTTTATATATTATTATTATTAGCACCACGTCTTACTACCCGTTCGAGTTATACGCACTTACGCTAATGTGTAATGGTAGGGTGATTGTGAGATGAAATGAAGGACCTACAGTTTAATGTGGAATCCGAACCACGGTGGAGGCCTGGCATTCCCCACATTCACAAGATGTCTTGTCAGAGGTGAAGGAAGGGTTTGGTAATCAGATAAATCTGTGCCGTGACCGAAGATTGAACCCCGGCCGCCAGCATAGAAGTCCGACACCTTATCCCTAGACCACCTAGTCACCTTTTTTTATATATAAAATCAGTTTTAAAATGTTATATTTAGAGTATTTAGGGGAATAAAGCCACGATATTTACATAATCTGACAAGCCTACTACCAACTGAATCCAAGTAGCATACGTCAGCTCAAAATACCAATTCAACTATTGAAGTATCTTACTTTTTGTCTTGAACAAATGTATACAAATCTTTGTCAATATTTTTCTAGTTAACAAAATAGTTATTGTCTAGAGCTCCTCCAATGGTCACGCTTGATTTCCTCTCCTTCCCTCTGGTCCCTCTTTTCCCCACCCCCTCCTGAATAAACCGTTGAGTAGCAACAGGTAAGGTGTATACTTCATATTATGTGCCCTTTCTGCAAGAAGTGGGCACTCCACGTAGCGATTGAAACTCTAAGATAAGGAAGATCACGACTAGAACTCCACCAAGGAGGAGATAGGAAGAAGACGTGGCCGGCTTCTAATCTCCGCCTTATATCGGGCATTCCACCAGGGACGCGCTTCGAGCCTCTAGGGGACCGCATTGCACCTTCAAACACGCGCCACTTACTCTGGGTAGAGTACTTGCATGATTCCGTGACCCCATCGTGGACTGCTGGATCAGTCACGTGACAGCAAGGTTTCTTGAAATAGCTTAGATTAACAGTTTTTTAAATATAAATATGTTTATTTAGAATAATCGTTCCTTCATTTAATTTTAAGACAACGATTTTCAAACTTTTTCAACTCATGACACTGAAAAAGGTAATAAGATTGTCAAGGAGCACAATTCCTATTTTAAGAATGGATTATATCACTAATAAAACTAGTTTTAATAATGTGAGAGTTAAATAGCTAGTATTCTAATAATGGCGTGCTCTTCAAAAATAATTTTAATCATGGATCTAAACCGATTTATTTCTACCCACAGTCTCTTTTTCTTGCTTCTTTTTTATTTCCCCAAATTACCTCTGCACACCTTTGGACCCTTCATGGCCCATTGGTTTAAAAACGCTGATTTAAAGAAATTACAACTATATTTTTTTTTTATCTACCGTCAGTAACAGTGGTAACAACATCTTAGAGTCTACTCTCAGAATAAATTGGATTCGCTGTGACCGGAGCTCGGGGCTCAAATTCCTGTCAGGTGTGCTAAGATTAGTTTTTCCTTAATCATTTCTCACATAACACCTACAAAAATGTGAGTACATTTTCTTTAAACTCAACCTTACTCATTCCTAGAGTGTCAGTTTAGATATGTGAAGAACCATAACGGGTAAGTAAGGCACGTTGCATAAATTAGTAGACAAATCATTAAGTAAAATGAGTTCCTTGGAGGAGGGTGCACCAAAAAGTGCAGGTCTTAAGACTACCTGATTGATATTGCTATTGGGAGGTTAAAGTTATCTACCAGATAAAATTTATCAGCCACTTCAAAGTTTTACGCGTCTTATGAACTGAATTTATCTGCCCGATAGCTATCTGTATGTTAAATATATTTTTTTTCAGAACACGCAAAGTGGGTACTGTTTTTACTGGTGTGTTTAAGCCCTGCTGATAGCTCTACAGCCTAGAGAGTGGTGAGAACGCTCAAAATTTGTTAAATAATGGTGGCTAAACGAGTGCGAGGAAACAGATGTCATCACGTGGGCGCAGCAGCTAAGTTGTCTTGCAAGTACTAATTTTGGTGTCTGCCAAAATGTGGGCAATAGTTGGGTACAACGTTTACAAAATTTTATTTATTGTACTCACATTTTAATAATTTTTTCTTATATAAATATAACAACAAATGTTTGTCAAATTATATAATAGTGTGAATTAAATGTTCAACCTTTATATAGTTAGAGCCCGGCCCTGTGATTACTAAACATGTGAACCAAGATTTTAACATAAAAACAGATTCTGATTGGCGAAACCTCATTAAAAACAACGCATCACTATGGCAACCTCCATTTTAACTTCCAGATAAAAGTTAGCAGGTACGTAAATCTCACAATAAAAATGTGGTGGATAAATGCTATCTGGCAGTCATAAGATGCACTTTTAACTTATCTACCAGATATAAATATTTATCTACCAGATTAATATATATCAAGAATACAAGAGTTGAATTCAATATAAAAATATAATATACAACCAATGAATATTAAACTTTGATGTTTAACAAATATAGTGTGACAATTGAGTATGGAAGACTTGTATATATATATATGACTAGATTGAAGATAAAATGAAAAAAATGTTATGACATTATAAAAGTAAGACTATCTTACATAAAATACATATAACAAATAACATTTTAAAATAATAAATTAAAACAAATAGTTTAAGTCAATAGAACAGTACGAAATATAAATTGATAATATTATGGTTGCTAATTTGTAAGATTGAAGAATAAATTGTAAAATTGAAGTTATATTTTTTATTATTGAATTCTTATCTGACTTGAGTGCCCTTGTTCCTTTTTTTCAAGCTGGTATGAATCAGCTTAAAGTTGCTGCGACATGTTTCGGCGTAACAAATGACGCCATCATCAGGCTATAGAATAAAGAATCAAAACAAATTATGGCCTAATCCAGTGTGAATTTTTGGACATGAAAATTAAACTGTTCAAAAGTTAATTAGGAACATGATATGAAGGATATAAACCAAAGAAAGAAATAGCATATTTACCGTTAACGCCTTATTGAATGATTCCGTCTGTCATGAAGAATGGAACTGATCTTAGGGAGTGTATAAAAATCGTGTGTATATGAACTGGGTTCCTGATATGTTCTAGAAGAATTTCGTAAAGAGTCAAGGATAATGAAATTTGTTTGTTTGTAGTAACTTAGTGATGTTGTAGCGTAAAAA
>CABFVZ010002768.1:23571-49267 GCA_902151445.1 Timema monikensis
AAAAATGTTATGACATTATAAAAGTAAGACTATCTTACATAAAATACATATAACAAATAACATTTTAAAATAATAAATTAAAACAAATAGTTTAAGTCAATAGAACAGTACGAAATATAAATTGATAATATTATGGTTGCTAATTTGTAAGATTGAAGAATAAATTGTAAAATTGAAGTTATATATATATATATATTTTTTTTTATTATTGAATTCTTATCTGACTTGAGTGCCCTTGTTCCTTTTTTTTTCAAGCTGGTATGAATCAGCTTAAAGTTGCTGCGACATGTTTCCTTACTACATTACACTATGTTTTTCATGAATATATCAAGAAGTCATAAGACCGGCCCTAAAAGGTCGAATAATGGTAACGTAGTTTAAAGGCTGTAAATGAAATATTTCTATGTAATTTGCCAAGCAGGTTGTATGCTGGAGTATAATCTGAAAATTAATTATACGACAGACAGTTTCTAAACTATTTCTCAATATGGTGACCTACCGGCTCTTTCAATCGATAATATCTACTAGAATTTGTCCAAACTTGTACACTATTATATTCAAGAGATATTATCAAACAAACATTCTTCTTAGTCATCTTATCAAGTGAACTGAACAAGAAAAATAAATCTCTTAAGACATTGAATCATTCGCGACTGTTTCACCCCTTCTTCCCCTCATCTAGCCTGAAACATTTCTCTTTTATACACATTCATGGCTAGGAACAACTCTAGAAATTCTACTTTCAAATATTATAGATGATAACTTTTGAAAAAGTCTAGCTGTGGAATAGTTTAATAGGAGAATTGGATATTAGGACTAAATAATGATATGATTGATTTTTGAACGAATTAAGTGAGTGCTAAATGGTCCCTATTGTCTTAAAATGAAAGTATGAATATAAAAACAGTTAAATAAAAAACAACTTTTTTTATTAAATTCATTTAACAGATAACTATTTTCAAGCATATACCAAGTAGTAAGCCGTATTAAAGTAATAATTTAAAATATATTAAATTATTGATATCATAGGTACTTAACTCGCATCTTCTACAGTTTTTGACAGTACAGGTGATGTCTCGAAAGCATGGACACCGAATATTTCACTAACAAGATATGTGATCGCTTTACTAATTCTTTAATCTAGCTGCATATATATTTTACGTCTCTTTTCCAGGACCTACCTCAGTGCACGGGAGGGGAACGCTTCGATCTCTAGGAAGTAGTGAGGGAGTGGAAAAGTCAGGAGCGATTCAAAGTTGCGAGTGATTAGTTTTTCTCGTTAAATGAACGAAATAGGGAAAACAAATTTGCGAGCTGAGACAAATAAGAAGAAAGCTTACTTAATAATACCTAACAAATATTTGAGTGCATTAGATGGGACGGATTCAGGTAGCAAGTGGACTAGATGGGCATGGACCCCCCAAGTTAGAAGGCTCCTTCTCTTCTTCCATATGCTTTTAAATCACTGAGCATCTGATAAAAAGACTGCACGAACCCGTAATAGGAATTTGAAAAAAAATATACCCTTATTTAAAAAGATGGAGCGTAAATGGACGGCCATACTGAGCGAGCGATTAAAATTTAAAATAGAACACATTGGTTGTAATGAGAGGTGGCCAGAATGGATTGAGCGACCGAGCGTGCGCGCTCAAGCAGGGACAGTCTAGTTTACAGGCGCTGGGCAATATTATATTGTATGTTGGTTCATTGAGTGCTAGGAAAACTTCTCATTTTGACATTTTTATTACTATCGATAGGTTTTGGCATACTTGATACTAACGGCCTAATTTAATTGTTAAGATAATAAACCATACATACAAAAATATATATATACATACATGATATGTTAAAATACTTCAATATTAAAACCAAAGTAGGTTTTTACAATTAAGAATCACCATTTGTGTGGAGAGAGGATGGGAAAACCACAAAAATATATAACTTGTCAAAAACCACCCTTACTTCACTGAGCCAAGATTCGAATCTTTGCCTCCTCGTCAACAATTATCGAGAGTTATCTGCTAGCCACGCACTCGCTTGTACGCTTGTCAGTCTATATTTCAAGTGCTTAAGTTCGGTTGCTCGAGTCTGGCCACCTCTCTTTACAACCAATGTGTTCTACTTATTATTTTAGTTGGTCGCCCAGTCTGGCCGTCTCCTTAGAGTTCGGCCAGACTGACAAGCGTACGAGCGACTGGGTGGCTAAACTGGCGAGCGAGCGAGTGCATGATTAGCAGATTGCTCTCAATAGTTGTTGACGAGGAGGCAAAGGTTCGAATCTTGGCTCAGTGACCTGAGGGTGGTTTTTGACAAGTGATTTACTTTTGGGGTTTTCCCATCTTTTATCTGCGCTAATGGTGATTCTTAATTGTAAAGGTTTATTTATGTTATAATATTGAAGTATTTTAACATATCAGTTTTCATATATATTTATATATATATGTATGTATGTTTTAAGAATTTAGCAATTAATATAGGCTATTAGTAGTAAGTGTGCTAAACCTATCGATAGTTATAAAAAAAAGTCAAATATCATGTCAAATTGAGAAGTTTTCCCACCGATCAAGGTTCTAACCTTAACTTCACTGACACTAGTAATCCAGTTCATTGCGAAACCTATTTTTTAAACTATTTGACTGCCGAGAAGGGGTAGGGGGAGGGTTTACTACATTTGAATCGAAAAGCCTCCAATAGGTAAAAAATAGGCTTATCTACTGTGTTTGTTAATGCTTTCAACCCCCTCACTGTCATAGTTAGCTAACGCGCTGGTTTAATGTTGATCTATACTGCCAAGGACGGGGAGATTGAGGTTATAATCTCACTCCAGTGAACTTGGTATGATTTTCCTAGATGGTTTTTTACTCTCCCTCCACGCAAATGCGGGTTCACTTCCTTTATATTCAACCTTCCCAATGCCTAGCCTATTAGCGTGATTAATATTTAAACGTATAAGACTTAGTGCTAAGTATTAGTATTATTATTGTTAATGTTTTCGTTCCAGATGTCTGTTAAAAAAGTTATTGTTTCCAAGTTCGCTTCCTACACCTGTGTTGATGTCACTGACCCTCTTCCTAACCTAACATCATGGCTGTTAGTAGAAAGTAATCCTGGGAAAATATAGAACACCACTAAATGAAAGAAGAAAAAACATTCACAATGCTACTGATGTTGATCGAGCCCCTGTCCCCAAGGAGTCCGATAAACTTATACTATTTTGTTTCAATTTGTTATGCATGCCCTTTATCTTAAACTTATAAACTCGGAGTTATGTCCCTGAGTGAATCACCAACTCATTTGAGTTTACATTTAGAGAATTATAGTATTTTTATTTTTTTTCAAAACAACTTTGATCTCTGGGAAAACTGTTTTTGAGATTACTAGACATTCGGGTTCTACATATATGTACTAATTTGCCCTAATGTGTAAGTGACTAGGAAGGTTGCTTTAAGCGGAAATTTACACGCTTTTTTGTGGAGGGAGAATGTGAAACAATTTAGGAAAGATCCCGCTCATTATGGCAATCCGGGATTCCCATCATTGACTATCTAGTCTATTGTGAGAGTGACGCCCTAGACTACGTCGCCACAAAAGCGGTTCTGTTAAATAGGTTAATATTTCTATAAGAATTGTTTGGGACCTTCTACCATATTTTAACTGTTGTATTGAAAATTAATTAAGCTAAGCATACAAATATATGTTTAAAAATGACAGAAAGTCATGAAAATCTAACCTGAAGCCTTTGAATTGACGCGCAAGGGTCCCAGATTCAATCCTCATATTCAAGTGCAAATTTTCAACATATATATTTAAGTTTATTGTAAACTATTGTTAAATGTACGGAATGTTAATTTCAAAGTATTGCTAATATAAAATCAAGTTATTCAAGATCTAATACTAATAATAACCTAAGAGAGAAATTATGTATATATAAATATATTAAATAGTAATGAGAACATTATGTGAGTTTTTTTTTGGTAGAAAATACTTTATTATTTTTCAATTCACACAGTAAAATATAATGATATAACAGTCTATTCTAAAAACTTTCTATAAGTTTAAATTATATAGTGCTACAGTGAAAACTTTCTTAACGATTGGATCCATTAACGATAAATTGTTTAACGATTTACCTTCTGTAAGATTATATTAATCCAATTACTGATGATAGCTCAGCCAATGATTATACACAGACACCTATTTGCAGGCGCCAGCTTTTACTAATCGAAGAGCTTGAAACTAGTTGGAACGGCACTTAGCTAACTAGCAGTGTTTGTAATGTAGTCTCGGACTCTGTGGCAGAGTAAACCTCTTTTGGTTTTCTCAGAGAATTTTTGATTATATTTTGAAAAAAATTTATATACATTAGCGTCTAAAAGTATTAAACATAAATAAAATAAGTCACGTAAGTCCATAACTGTGAAAGTAAAACAATAAATTATTGCTAAAAATGAGAGTACTCTAAAAGCAGTGAATTTTGTTTGTGAATATGACATGCTGCCATCAAGTATATCAAACATGTCTATTGAAGCAGCGTCGAGAAATAAAAAGCTATTTTGGTTGTAAAAATGTTGATTATTTAGGCTTCTTGAAAGTATACAGCCTTATATTATCAAAAAGTACAACCCCAACATTGCTTTTTCCACCAACAACACAATAGAAAAAAATCTTAGCAACAGCAATTTAAATTATAAATACAATAAATATGGAATTTATAATCTTACTTGTGAATGCAACGGTATATACATCGGTTAGATGAGACACAGCTTGAAGGTCCGTTATAAAGAGCACATCTCTGATTTCAAATACAATAGAACCAAATCAAAATTTGCAGACCATTTGAAAAACACCAATCATCAACCCAAACGAAGAGACCAATGAATGAAACCCCTTCATTTATCTCATAAATGTATAAAATTAAACACAGCTGAATTTTTTTTCAATCAAGCAGATTTATTAAACAATAGATCAGTTCTCAACTAACAATTACAAAATTCAAATCAAATTCTCGTCAACACATTAAAGCATCTACCTAAAAACATTAAAATCCTATAACCTTATTTTTCCCGCTCTACCCTCCATCGTAGAAAATGACCCGTCCGAGCCGGAGTCGAGAAGATTAGTTCCATTTTATTCCTCCTTTAATTAAGTTTCATATTTTCTATCTATCCTTGATTCAATAAATCATTCAACACTCCAACTGATTTCAATAGCAGTTTCGCAATCTAACACTATTCCATCATGGTCTTCAAAACTTTACCTTGTTTATCTCGCTTATCACTAGTCTTTGGTTTTTTCACACATATTTTTCTCTTGGACCACACCTTAAGCCAGTTAACATCTCGCAGTCGTATCAACATATCGTGTTTTTCACAACGACTTTTGTAAGTTTGTTTGTTTAATAATTCTTATTATTTTTATTTCATGATTGAATAACAATTTTTCTCATTCACTAATTATATCTCTTTATATTCTTTTGTTTTGTCTTAATGATTCTTTAATTTCGTTTTACAGTGTCCATTATTATGACATTATAAGTGTCGAAACATGCCGGAATAAAGTATTCTAGCATCTTTCAAATGCTGGAAATGCACAAGGAGCAATGGGACAAAGAAACGGATAAGGCTTAGAATATTAAGCTACAAGCTCTACTACACTTAAACTAATTTCAAAATTGTTAAGCTATAATATAATTTTATACTTGTCAACTCTAATTTAAACTTTATTCAAACTTTAAACATTATATCATCATAAATGGTATATTCTAAAGTTGTTGTATGACAATTATCAATTATTTCATTATAACCTATTTTGAAGATGTTAACCTCTTAACTTAAATTTCAAGAGTTGTGTTTTAACTTACTTGAACTTAACAAAGTATGTGGCCATAACAATGTTTATCTGTTAGTTTTACAACAACCTTTTAATTATTATTATTAGCACCGCGTCTTACTACCCATTCGGGTTATACGCACTTACGCTAATGTGTAATGGTAGGGTGATTGTGAGATGAAATGAAGGACCTACAGTTTAACGTGGAATCCGAACCACGGTGGAGGCCTGGCATTCCCCACATTCACAAGATGTCTTGTCAGAGGTGAAGGAAGGGTTTGGTAATCAGATAAATCTTTGCCGGGACCGAGGATTGAACCCCGGCCGCCAGCATAGAAGTCTGACACCTTACCCCTAGACCACCAGGTCACCAACCTTTTAATGTGTTTTCATTAATTTTAGACATATCATCACCTTATATATAATTAAATTGATGATGAATTATTCATTATATGTTTGATGTTCATAATTTGACAATATGTTCTCACCATAATTAGCCTAATTAAACATTTTTATATGTTCTCACCATAATTAACCTAATTATACATTTTGGTTTACAATTTTAATTGATTACATAAAATATCTTAACGAATTAATTAATCAACCCTTTTTATATAATTTTTGAACAATATTTCTAAGTATTAACTTTTAATTTATAATCACTCCTTACTTTTAACTTGTTTAAAATGTTCTCTAAAATGTTTTATAATGTTAAGCTAAAAGATCACAAGCTTAACTGGATTGGTGAGGTGTCACTGTGCTGTATGTTGTGCAGCTACAAAGTTAAAACACATTATATTTAAAGCTATATTACCCTCAAAATAATATACGATTTTAATCCTGAATACAATGTAGTCTATGCCAATTGCCACTTTATATTTATAAACAGGAGATTTCACAAATATTCTGCGATTATTATTAAATTTTTGACAGCGTATTTTTCAAGAGTGTAAAATGTCTATATATGAGATCAAGTAACAATTGTTTGATAGAGATTACACACAGTTAAACATACATTGATGATAACTATAAAAGTCAATAACAAACGCACTATGCAACTAAATTAGCTTTGATTATTATATATTAAATTAAGACTTCAGTTTAAACAATATAAGTTTATTGAAAGAGTTTTTTGGATCTGGGTAGTTGCCCATGACCTGTGGTAGGTTTTATTTTGATATTTAAATCTTGATCAGAATGTAATATATAACTAACTGTCCATGGGTGAATACTCATCGAGATGGGTAGATAGATGCTGATTTTTAATAATGTCTTGCCTTGGGACTTGTTGATAGTCATTGCGAAAGCTATTCGAATGAGGAACTGTTTTCATTTCAAAATGAATGACTTAGATTAAATTCCTTTGTAGGGTGATTCTTAAGGCTAGGCGACTGACGTCCTCCGAGGGCCCAAATGGTAACATAAACCATATATTTACATTTTTAACATAGTAGCAAGCCAATTAGATTGCGAAAGACCGTCTGCTATTACTGTCACTGAAAACGCAAGATTTCGAATTAAATTTTCTCTTCTTTCTTTTTTTTAAAGTATATTTAGTGAAAAATTTGATCACTTTATACAAATACATAACTTAAATTCACTTAACAAAACCTTTAGCACCAGCCTCATGGGACGCTCGTGGTACGCCCCACCAGTAGAAAAAATTAATAAAAATAGCCCCAACTGGAATATGAACCAATGCATTTGGGACCCCATTCAAGTCTCTAAAAAGGGTGATTTTTATCAAATGTTTTTATATTCCTTACTCACGCAAATGTGGATACATTTCGATCTCAGGCACTTGCAGATTTTTCTGTGAAGAAGTGGATCTGGAAAAGGGTCAGATTCAGCCTCATGAAGACAAATGAATAACTACAATAATGAAAAAGTAGCAGTTCCAGTATAGAAAATTAAGATTAATGGCGAGAGGATTCTATGTACTGAGCACATAGCACCCACCCTCTTTCCACAGAAGTTGAGACTAACTTGGCCAGCAGATGGTTGCTGCTTGGTCAGTAAGGCTCGATAGCGGGCTGATACTTGGAGAGGTCCAGGAAGACGTCATCGAGCTGTAACTCTGTTGCCACGTGGGTCACCCACCATTATAATGGAAGCTCTCCGCTGTCAACAACTGGACAGTAGCGTCTGATACTATGACCAGACGATCTAGTTTGCATAATCACAGATTTATCTTTCTTTTTTTTTATCGAAGAAACTAAAAAAAAAAAAGGATCACATGATGAATACATTAAAGAAAAAGGTCGTGCGCTGCATTTAATATCAACGTAAGAAGAGAAGTGGTCTCAAGGAGTGAGATACACCACACGATATTTAAAAATAGGTAACTCGTATCTTCACTAGATATCAAGATAATATAGTGTTAAGATGATTTTAGACAATTTGACAGTTTTAAAGTTTAAAATTAAATGGCCAAAAGTGTGGTTTTAATTCGATAGGACCCGAATTGATGGGCACGTGGTCTAATGTCCATGCTCATCTAGTTTGGTTACATGGAGGGAGGGGCTCGAGTCCCAACCAGGTGTACTGATTGTGGTTTTTAATCAATATTGTTTTTCAAACTCCCTTCACGTAAACGATGGTACAAGACATCTAAATTTTACCTTTATTATCATTACCTTATTAGAGGAATAAGTATAAACCCATAAATACCAAATGGTTAGTAATTATGTTGTGAAATAAAAAGAGAAATAATATTACAAGTGCAATTCTCAAAGGTTCTTAGAGTAATGCCGGGATCACGATCAACTTAACTTTAACTTAACGTAATGTTCACTTAAGGCTCACTCAACTCATGAAAACAGATGTGTGATCACGATTCACGTAATTTAACGTAATAACTCGATCCAAACATCTGCGTTCTAGAGTACCTATATATTTTGATTTCTGATGTGTACTATTTGTAAAGTGATGATCTGTGAATGTTTACAGTTTTATATTGATATAATAAATATCTATTATTAAACTTTTTTGGTAAATTTAGCTTTCCTATTTTAGTTTAATTATTTTGTTTCAATGACTGATCACTATAACTTAAGCTAAGGAGTAAATCATAAAACCAACAAATTAATTACTAAATCGCCCTGTAAACGTCACTCGCACAATGATTGGCTGACTATATCACGTAATACCCTTCATGTAACGTTCAATTAACGTGAAAGACATTCCAGGACATCTATTAAGTTATTATTATTAGCACCGCGTCTTACTAACCGTTCGGGTTATACGCACTTACGCTCATGTGTAATGGTAGGGTTATTGTGAGATGAAATGGAGGACCTACAGTTTAACGTGGAATACAAACCACGGTGGAGGCCTGGCATTCCCCACATTCACAAGACGTCTTGTCAGGGGTGAAGGAAGGGTTTGGTAATCAGATAAATATGTGCCGGGACTGAGGATTGAACCCCTGGCCCCAGCATAATCTATTAAGTTAAGTTAACTGCAAGTGAACGTTAAGTTAACTGCATCGTGATTGTTTCCATTTAAAAACACGAGGAAACCTTTAATTGAAGTTACGTTAAGTTAACCTTAAGTGAACGTTAAGTTGATCGTGATCCCGGCTTAAAGGGGAGGAACACATACGTAAAGAATCTCATCTTGATCCTGGCTGGTGTTAACTAAAATATTTGCAATATTGTATAACAGTTTCTTCTTGTTATCCAATTATTATTATTTTTATTATTATTATTATTATTATTATTATTATTGTTATTGTTATTGTTATTGTTATTGTTGTATTAACTTGCAACTACATATTACTTGCATAAAATTATTAAATTATTTAATATTATATAATAAGTTTATAGTTTAAGTTACAGTTTAAATACTTGTTGATATAACTTGTGGGCTTAAAAAGTGTATTTTAATTATTGAAATAATAAAATAATAGTGGTAATGGTTAAATAGTTAGTTCCCCATTATTTAATCTTGTTTTTTTACACGTGTCCTGTAAGTCGCCCAGCTACCCACATATGTGTCATAGCTACTCTAAGATAGGAATTACGCTTTTACCTCGATTTGAATTGTTGTGAAGGTGTTTAAATGATTTATTAAAAAAATGTTTTTAGCTGACTCTTGTTGATTTTGGGTGGATGCTAAATCTATGTGCTATGATTCCAAGTTCTAACTTAATAGTTAGTGAAAGATTAACCCTTCTTGAAAAGTGAGTGATGATGTGATTAAGGACATAACACAACTTGATGTGAAGGATGTTTTGTATAAGTTGTCAACTTTTTCATTTGTTAGGTTTCATTAGCACATATAACTGGTTTCGTGGTATAGTGGTAAGCGCTTCTGGCTGCTGACCTAGAGGTCCTGAGTTTGATTCCCGGCTGACACTGTTAGATTTTTCTTGGAAGGGGAATAATTCCTATGGTCACTAGATTTGGTTGATTAGGTGTAAGCTAGGTGTGAGATATTCAATGACTTCACCCCGTCATATTCACTATCCTCCCCTTATTTCATCGGGACATGGAAATATCCTCCCCGAAAAGGATGTAGGCCCTACGATTAGTCAGTTAGACGTCCCTTGAGCAATGGTTAGAAGTACAATTATTATTATTATTATTATTATTATTATTATTATTATTATAAGATCCCTATCTGCTTATGAGAAAAAACTGTATTAAAAATGCTATTTAAATCATGATATTAATGGGATTCTGATAGGAAGAACAATAAATGACAGATACAAACGCTAGTAAAACAACTTTAATATGTTTAGACTTCAAGGTGATTAACATCTTTATATTTAGATACTTATTTTCAATATCTAAAATTAAATGTGGCAAATGCTTCACTATAAGTATGTAAGCTATTTTTTTTAAATTCAGAACAGTTTGGGTACCACGGCTGTAAGCGTTGTTTTTAAATAATGTGACTTAAAGCGTTGTTCCAGATGAAATTTCAGCTTTTCAAAAATTGTTTTTTTTTTCAAGAAACTTAAACTAAATTTTTCTTTTAATTATGTTGAATTTTTTTACTCATAACGAACTTATTTTTTTAATTTAATCACAATATTCAATCACGGGATCCTATTCAAAATACAAATAAAACTGAAAGGAAAAAAGGCGTTTAAATGTGCTATTTATAAATGTTTACTTTTTTTTATTAAATCTAATTAGCCTTTTTCTCTTTTGCATGTTGGGGCCACATTTCAAATATCTTTACGTGATTTTTCAAACCTAAAAAATATTGTGTATGTAATCTAGTAACTAATTTGTGAGTTTCTCCGCTTCTAATTTTGTTTTTCGATCAAGATTTTAGTCTAGAAGTAACAATAGATTGTTGCGCAATTTGAGTGTACCTGCAACCTTGTTCCTCTCCATTATCTTGACGAAGTATCACTATTAACTCCTATATTCCCGAGGTGTGAATGAGCTGTGAGGTAAGGTGGGTGTTTCAGTCTAACAATAATCAAAACCTGGCAGTATAGTCAGATCACATCTAAAACTTCAGTACAGTCACCTGGAAAATATGACTTTTAAAGAAAAAAATATCTGGACGGAATTAATTATTTATGAAAAAGAGTCGAATTCAATGTTAACAAAAAAAATTCTTTGAACAAGATCTACAATTTTTCATTAATAAATACTTAACTATTTCTAAATTTATGACACCAATACTAGTGGAGAATTTTATCAGTGACAGATCTGGAATAAAACATCTGCTGGCTGTGCTAAGTTGGTGGTTAATGAATGGTTTTCCACTTTCTCTCCACGTAAATGCTGATACATATTCAAGGTGTCCTAATTTACTCGTTAATCCTATAATAGTGTAAATGTGTAGGAAATCATAAATGGGTAGTGAAGCGATAAGTATAAAAAAAATGTAAATGACTTATAGTTACAAATTTAAAACTTAGTGTACATGTATGCATGTATGTGTGTATGTATGTATGTATGTATGTATGTATGTATGTATGTATGTATGTATGTATGTATGTATGTATGTATGTATGTATGTATGTATGCATGTATGCATGTATGTATGTATGTATGTATGTATGTATGTATGTATGTATGTATGTATGTATGTATGTATGTATGTATATATGTATGTATCTATGCATGTATGTATATGTGTGGGTGAGTATAAAAGTTAATTAATTGATCTTACCACCATGTCTTACTACGCGTTCGGGTTATACGCACTTACGCTAATGTGTAATGTTAGGGTGATTGTGAGATAAAATGGAGGACATAAAGTTTAACGTGGGATCCGAACCACGCTGGAGGCCTGGAATTCTACACATTCACAAGTTGTGATTAATACTCGTCTTGTCAGAGGTGAAGTAAGGGTTTGGCAATCAGAGGGTATAAAAGTTAAATAAACCATAACGGTAAAAGGCAGAACAGAAAATATATTAAATTAAAAGTTTGATTGATAAGTTTGCTTAAATATTTAGGAGATACATTAACAAGAAGTAGCAAGAAGTATTTTTTTATTGAGTTAGAGAATACTAGAGAAACGTAAACAATGGTTTGATATTATGGTTGTGATAGCAAGATTATATAGTCTTTGCATCAGCATTTTCTAGAAAATACTAACTAAACCTGCTAAAAGATTATTATACTTGGCATCTAAGAAAAAAGGTAATCTCAGTAGTAAGGTAATAGCCAGATGTGTTAACCATGTTGAAAACCTTTCTAAATACAAGTAGTTTGGTAAATGAGGGCATTGTTTTATTTTCCTCATTTTAGTATAGTTTTAGTAAATAGTAACTGTATCTAGTAATATCTTAAGTGTTTCTCTAACAATATGTATATCTGAATGTTGAAATTAGATTTACTCAAACGATTTCTCTTAAAGAAATGAAAATTAATTTAGTAAAATATTTATCTTTTGGCTAGGAATGTGTCATCCAAACAATGGATATTGTATTAATGATTGTGTATTTTTTAGCTGCATGTATCTGTATATGTTTATATATAGAATAAATTTCATTTTAAATTTTTCTTAATACTCGCTTAACCTGAACCCATTTTATAATGACGACTATGGGAAAGTGAATACAAAAGTTTAACTTAAAGGTCAATCGACCATAAAAATACATTCCATATTCATATTATGAGGCGTAAACCATGAAATAATAATAACATAACATGTATATTAATATAATATAAGCATATAGATCGAATGAGTAGTAAAACACGGTAATTAATATATATTATATATATTTTAATATAATTAATAATAATTTCAACTTCATTTTTAATTTATTTCATTACAGTGCAAGCCAACACTCGCAAAACCTATATACAGTGAAACCTGCCTTAAACGGAATCACAAGGGTCCAATATTTTCCTGTTAAAGTTGGGTTTCCGCTTAATGAAGGTGTACTATAAAAATTAAACCTGATACATATAATTAATTGGGGTGAAAATCATAAAATAAAATACAGTACTCATTATTCACAATATAAATTAACATATGGTAACATTATACTGAAGAGAAAAACATTACTCATTTTGTTTTTATTTTTTCCAGTAGTCAAGCAGGGTTTTCTGCACACAACTTACTCTATTGTCAGCCTGACTTTCTACAAACACTTTAACCTGTGAAATCATACTAAGCATATCAGAATAGTTCAGTTGTAGGGAGAATTGCTGCAGTTCCTTTAAACTTTTGACAGCATCTTGGTAAGTCTTCACGCTACACTTTTTTTCTTCCAACACAATGTCATTTTCTTCTTCTTATTCTAAGGCATCGATAACCATTGTTCCTTGTTCAGTTTGCACAGTATTGTCTCTGTTGATGTAGCCTCCAGCATTGCAGTTATTCGAAACTGCTTCGATCATGCACTTTTGCAAGCCCTGCTGGTCATTCTCATTTTCTACACTATCAGTAACTTCACTCATAGAAAATCCTGCTTTATCAAAACACTTTGTCCCAGATTCTGGCAACAACTTCTTTACAACTTGAATTATCCAAATAACTGCTTATAGAACCCAGATAATTCTTGCAAGCCCAGAGGCGGATGATGTAGAATTCATATTGGCGAGAAAAGATTGAATTCACAATTTACGATAGTGCACTTTAACATTCTGAATGGTGCCCTGATCCATTGGTTGAGAAAGACTTGTGGTGTTTGGAGAGAGCCAAGCAAGTCGCACGTTGGAAAGTTCAACATGGAGGTGGCATGTGGCGTTATCCCAAAACAACAAAACATGCCAGTTTTGTTTTTTCATTCTGCCAATAAAGGCCGCTAACCATTCCTTCATGATCTCTGACGTCATCCACGCCTTTTGGTTGGTTCTCCACTCAATGGGAAGCTTCCGTATGTCTATGTTTCTGAAGCATCATAGCTTTGCTGCCTTACCGATAACTAAGGGTTTATCCATCCATTTCACCTGACATAACACCACATATAAAAACAGTCAATCTTTCTTTGCACAATTTTCCACCCGAACATTTTTCACCTTTCAAACACAGTAATTTATTCTGTAGCGCGTAGAAGAACAATCCAGTCTCGTCACCATTTGCTACGTTTTAAGGTTCATATCTTGTGATTATGTTGGGAAGTTTATCAACCCATTCTTCAATGGTTTCACTTTTTACATCACTCGATTCATCACAAAGTTCGTTAAAAACTATCCGATGTATTTTACTAAAACTCTCCAACCATTCGTAAGATGATTTAAATTCAGTTTTACCCAGTTTTTGAGCGACCTTTTTTAGCGTATTCCTGTATTATTCGACCCGACACGTGGTGATATTTCTGTTCTATTTTTACTTTTCAATTAGCACAGTTTTCCCACAGCTCCAAAATTTCCGTTTTCTTCTTTAGAATCACGTACACTTGAGTTTTACCGACGCTAAACATATGCATGATCTGATTAAAAGATAATTTATCTTGCTCTCTCGCATAAATAACGTTTACTCTTATGTTTATATCAACACAATCATTGTATTTGAAGCCATAATGACAATTGCCATACTAAAGTAAAAAATGCAGGCCTAGAGTCCATATTGAGTAAAATTTCCGGAAGGGACAAACAATTGAATTTCAAAACAAGTAGTGCTGTACCGTTAAAAGCTGAATTCCAAAGGTGATTGATAAGTCATTAGCGCGAAAATGGGAAAGAACAGAGATAACAATCAAGAGGCAATTACAGTTCATAATTCTGTAAGCAAGGTAACAAAAGAACTTAGAAGGAGAAAGGAAATATACCGGACTTAACATTTCAACTCCTATTATTGTAAAGGAAGATTTGGAAAAAAAATTATGTGTAATGTATAGGATGCCAAACATTTTTCTAAAGGATGCTCACTGGAACATTTTACATTTTCAGTATAAAGGCTTATCTTGAATTCAGTTTCCACATTATACAGTTAACGTATAATCCAGGAAATTTAGAGAATTTTTCAGCCCTAAAGTCATGGGATTGTAAAATATTTCCATTTAAAACATTTTTCCGCTTAGTAAAGGGTCCGTTTAAGGCAGATTTCACTGTATAAAATATCAACACTGAAAAGTACACACGTAACTGTCATGTGAGTATAATTTTATAAAAAAATAAACAATCATAGCTAAATAATGATTCATGCAGAAAACAAGTTATTAAAAAATAATAAATATTGGTTATAAATAATATTATTAGTAAAATAAATAAAGAGTAGTAAAACCATAAGCATTCAAATTCATTAACCAGATTAATGAGGTGGAACATATTATGGGTAAAATATTAATGAAAGGGTAATTCCTTAAATAACCCACTGTGTTTGGTTTTTATTTCGTGATATGTGGAATTCGACAAGTCTAGAATTGGCGCTATGGATACAACGGCCAAAAAGGAGGGCTCCCTCTGTAAGATTTATTCTGATAGACTTATTTTGGATTTCAAGAGACTGGAGTATGAACATGAACACCTACATGATCAGGGACACATTTACAATAAATGTAGTTGTTTAAAATATTACAAACGAAAAGGACATTACGGTAAATTCCACGTGAGAAGAGAATTTGGAACCCCTCAAGATTTCGAGTTCTGCCATAATAATAATAATAAAAAATCCTGTTAATAAAATAATTTTCTTAGCAAGCAGCAACAAATTTACGTTAAAAGTTTTTACAATCTGAGAGAGTCAAGCAACACTGGCATAATCAAGCTTAGAGCTAACAAAGGCATAGTACTAGGGAGGTGGTGATGAAAGAATAGTATTGATACAATAATCATTAAAGTATTGGAAGAAAAGTATCGATAACGTACTGGGTAGTATCGAAAGAAAAGTATAGGCTAGATAACAGTGTGTACCGGTATCAAAATTTTAATCTGGAAAAATATTTTTCAACTACATGGATTTTATTAACTATTGATAAACAAGAGAAGAATGGACGCCCAGCCCTGCTTCATCTGCTTAAAAAACGCACATAAACTTTTCTACTTCGTCTGCTGGGGTCACCCTTAGATTGTGTGAGTTCATTGAACTCTGCTCTGCAAAAGCTTATTTTGTTAAGTTTGTTTCATTGATAAAAGACTGGTCACCACTAACCCCGTTGCACAGTCAAGCAACATACTTTCTTGATAAACAAAGATGAAAGAACCCCTATGGATTATGATGAACTAAGAGAAATTGAGTGCTGGAGTTGATTCTTGCTTGTCATCCAGAAAATGAGTGAGAATTGAGATGGTGTCATTTGTTCTTTCCCTACAAACTACCTTAATAAACATTTCATCCCAGCACGAGTAAAGATAACAAAAATGTTATTTCTTTAAATATTGATCCGATACCGGAGTGTTAGTATTAATATCAGTAAAATACTGGAATAAAATTATCGAGTAGAAAAATACTAGTAGACCTATCAATAGTAAAACATATTAGTAGAAAGTAAAATATATTAGTAGAAAACCGATGTTATTTTTCACATCCCTACATAGTACAGGCGTAAAATATAGCCAAATTTCTTAAATGAAGAGGTATTACATTACATCGGTTGGATAGCTCAGGTATGAGAGCATAGGAATAGCCAAAGGTCCCAGGTTCGATTCCCATGTCCAGGTTTAATCTTTCAATATAAATAACATGATATATAAATGCGGCTACAGCCGCAACCAAAAGGAGAAAAATATAGCTTGGCTATTTAGTCGGTATTACTAATAGCATTATAATTAATTTATTGTTTACAACTCATATGAATAGAGTGTTATACTAAATATCAGCCACATAAATCAATTACTGTACCTTATTTTTAGAGGTATAATATGAAAAAAGCATATAATAGAAAGTTTATCCCTTATAACTTGTAAACTCTAATGATTTTAATTAATTGAATCAATATTTATATCTTATTATAATTATAAACTTGTATAACTGTGAAATAAAATTTGTATTTTCAAATGAGCTTAAGGTGACTGGCCCTTTTCATTTGGTGTGAAAATGCAGAGCTATGGGAACAAACAGCTATCTTCAAGAATTTTTATTGTCTTGCTATTGTCTTTTCGGAAACGATTTGTTCAGGAATAGAAGCGCGTTGATTAAGTTATACTTATTATACACACACCTCTTTTATAATTATAACTGTTATCAAATATCGATAAAATTTTATATTTTTCAATAGAAAACTGCTGGATTCATATTAAAAAATAAGAAAATGTAATGATTAATAAACACATATACATTATCTTAGAAGGGGTGTTCAAAATATTAACATAATAATTTCACTCGTTCGCTAGAAAACTGATATTTCCAAACGTATGATTTTGCCGCAATAACTGTCCAGTGTCTAGCGCCATCTACGGTTTCCGTAATCCAAATGTTCTTGTTAGCGCGGGAGGATACTTTGGTCAGTTGTGAAGCCACGCCACATCTTTCACCCTCCCTCCCACCATTCCACAAAATAGGTTTTAGGCTCGCCTTCGCTGGACGAAGGTCCTTAAGGAAACATATTCTCATATTTTTGGAGAAAGTTTGATATTAAAAAAATCCCTCAGAGCACCTGATCAGGATAAAAAAAACAATCTCCTCTTCACCAATATACCAAGCAAGATGAGTTAGATATTTAGTTCATGTGGGTAAATAGCTATTTTTTTAATGTTCGGTTACTCCTCAAAGAGTTTTGAGTTTCTTTAATTCCTTTAATATTCTTAGCATGTGAAAAATATATATTTTACGTTCTCGTATCAAGATAAAGTATTTAAGATTATGGTGAATTTTCACGTTCTATGTATGTCCGAACCCATGAAAGTGTATTTTACAATTGTCTGTCCTCACTGTATGACCCTGGCGACATATATGAAACGGTTTGATGGATTTGATTAAACTTGATAGCTAGATATTATTAAATGGCTCAATCTCAGACTATTTTATCGATTTTTAACCTTAGTCCTCAAATTAAGGGTAGTTTATTATTGAGTATTTTTGGGGGGTTCCAATTTTTTTTTTTTTTAAATGGCTATAACAATTTTATTTTAATTAATAGGCTACCTGGGCCTAATTTTTTTCTGACAAATAATACTGTATACACTTATTTTGGATTACACATTCGTTAAAGGGTAGCTTACTGATAAGTGACTTTCAAAAATCAAGAAAATTTTAAAATGGCTTTTGAGATTTTGTTTAAAATGTATACATGGGATGTGTTTTATATAAAAAAATAAAACGGCGTTGTCACAACCCTGATCCCAATTGGGATGTTTACTTTAATTTGAATAGGTTTGTTGAATATACGTGACTAAAATAGCTGGCCAAGCAAACTCGTTGTTATGAATTAGTAAACATTGAAAAATAATGATGACCACTCACAATAGTCTTGTCCCAGTTGTACATTAAATAGGCCGGATTGGACCATAAGAGCTTCTGTTTTCTATCTATCGGAGCTGACATATGAATATCGATCAGAAGCAGTTACTCTACCCTTCTTCGGACCATATGGATTAGAACATAGGGTCATCAGTGATACTTGTAGTAAATAATAATAATAATAATAATAATATTCAGCACCACGTCTTACTACCCATTCGGGTTGTACGCTTTAAGTACTAATTACGTTAATGGATTTAGAAACTCGGAAGGTTGAATTAGAGGAAGTGAACCCGCTTTTGCGTGGAGGGAGAGTGGAAAAACATTTAGGAAAAAACACTCCCAGTTCATCCGACCGAGATTCGAACCTCGATCTCCCCGTCCTCAGAAGTCGAGCTCAACACGACAAGTGCGTTAGTCAAATACGCCACCGAGGCGGGTACTTGTACTAAAGGGCGGCCATGCTTAGGGTACTGGTTTCGAGTCCGTAGGGGGTTGTGAGAGGTGTCTGTTGAGCCAACAGTTTAACTATTCCGGACTAAACCCGTTCTCTCCCAAGCGCATACGTATACATTCCTATATTTCTTTATAACACATTTCACCATCACATTTTGTATTAAATAAATAAATTAGCGTTACCATTAAACCCAAAAAACCAAACTTCCAGTATCATTTCTGTGCCTGTGTGAGTTTCTCCAGTGAATACATAATAATAATAATAATAATATTTAGCACCGCGTCTTACTACCCGTTCGGGTTATACGCTTTAAGTACTAACTATGCTAATGGATTTGGAATTGGGAAGGTTGAATTAGAGAAAGTGAACCCGCATTTGCGTGGAGGGAGAGTGAAAAACCATTTAGGAAAAACCACTCCCAGTTCACCCGACCGAGATTCGAACCTCGAATCTCCCCGTCCTCAGCAGTCGAGCACAACACGACAAGTACGTTAGCCAACTACGCCACCGAGGCGGGTTGAATAGTTTGATTCTGGTATTCACTGGAGCAACTCACACAGGCACAGTCAAATGTCCTGATGATGGCGCCATAGATGTGCCGAAACATGTAGAATTCTAAGGCCGTCTCAAGGATGGTTAAAAAAGGAGAAAGGGAATTTGTAGATAAGATAATAGAATTCAATTAACTGTTATATTATTCAACATTTTTTCAATTTTTCTTAAAATTTCTTTTCAATTATAACCAAACATTAGTCCTATAGTCATTTGTTACTAATTATTTATATAGTTTAATTAAGTTAAATTATTTGTATTTTTTTTCGTTATATTTTTACTTGTTATCATGTATGTGACCTTGACTCACATTTTTAATATGTTATTTTAATAATGTTCTGATATCTTAAATCATATGTGTATTAATCAATAAATTATTCGATTTTAATTAATCTATATAGACTTACTAATAGTAAAAGTTTGTAATCTCACAAAAATCTTTCTCGCTTATACTTATTTATTATAAATATTTTCATATTGAATTCTATAAAGATAATTTAATATTGCTTCCTTATTACAATATCGTTATGTATTTCAAAAACTAAATTATTAGTTTAAATTTATTATTATTATTATTATTATTAGCACCGCGTCTTACTACCCGTTCGGGTTATACGCACTTACGCTAATGTGTAATGGTAGGGTGATTGTGAGATGAAATGAAGGACCTACAGTTTAACGTGGAATCCGAACCACGGTGGTGACCTGGCATTCCATATTAGTTTAAAAAATCTAACTATCTATCAAAATGATAGAAGGTTACATGACTCTATTTATAACTATTTGAAATAGTTTTATTCGCTTTTTTAACCATCGTTATCCCTTATATATAATATTATAATGTGCTTCCTCCTCCGTTTTTATCTCAGCTACATAAACCAATAGAATATTCACCAGTGGGGCATGTAACTAAACTTAGAATTGTGACTTGCCATGTATAATTTTTTATATTTAATTTCGTGCTAGTTAAAAATATACACCTAACTATATATTTATATATATATATATATACTATACTTTAGAAGTATAAAATCATATATGTTTCTAAGTTGAACAAGTAGGAGTATAATTAAATCTGGAATTCGGAATATAAAACATATAAAATAGGATACATAGAATGTTATGCCAAAGAGATAGCTTGTGAAACTGTAAGGAAAATATGTAATACTGAAAATAAACAATAAAAAAAGAGGTCAATCTTCTAGCATTAGAGTAAAAGTCCAATGAAGTATGCGTGTAGGCATTTAATGAACTTGTGTAAAATATAATTTAAAAAATTGTATACATACGTTTATAGCTTCGCATTAAAGCTATTTTCAATATAATTATGATATTTATGTTTTCTAGTACACCCTATTGTCAAAAGTCGTTATGTTTGTATTAGACTATTCAATGATATAGAACGTAAAGAATAAATTTAATGGAGGGTACCATACTTCACTTGAATAGTGGGTGGGAAACTAAATTTAAAAAAAATACTATCCCAATGAATGCATATTTTAGTTTAGTGTGGAAATTAATCACTCTCCAGTTCTTTAAATTAACTCTGCCATGAACCCGTTCAGTAGTACCTATATTTTGAGCCATAGACTGTACCTAGACCGTTGTGTTACAAGAAAAAAAGTCACTTCTAGTCACGTCTTTGGGCTGGTCTCTATAGATCGATTGATCGCCACTTCACTGCTGGTAGCAAGCCTTCAAACAAACACACACAAGTGTCTGCATCCAACCCTAAATATGGTACAGATATAAGATCACTAGTAAGAATATAGCCGCCAGGCTTCTTGTCGGGGGAGTTTCACAGAGACCGATGGCAAGGCTTGGTGAGCGGTTAGCACGTCCGGCTCTGACCCAGGGACATTGTGAGTCAATCCTAACCCACCTAATTTAGGTGCCGCTTCACAAAATATGCTATTTATTCTTACGTATAGGCAAATAAATGATCCAGTATTTGAGACCTCATACTTATCATATTGTATCATAAAGTTATATTGTAAACGTCACTGGGCTCGCTTGTTACGTGAGCAAAACCATCAAGTCGTTATGGTGAATCTATCCTCACGTTGGATTTGTCGGTTGATCAAATGCGTGATAACTCTCGAACCAGGCATCACATCAAATTGCCAATTTCTGCATGCATCAGCCCAGTGGTGATAAAATTGGGCTGGTTTGAGACGTAGTATACTCCTTCCTTCGTGGTGACACGCATCAGCTCTGATGTTGTCTCGATGTGAGATTGTAGAAAAGAGGTATCTATCTGCTTGCCTCAGGTCTACTCGCCTAAAATTACTACAGGATGCCTCCATGTTGGCGGCCCGTGGACAACTTCCTTCTTGCTCAGCTGGGTGGTGGACCTGACCGTCTAGTCAGGGTGATTGGGTGACTGAATACCGGTAGAGTCATCAGTGTGAGGGTTGGGGAAGGCAATGTCCCCTAACTGCCATACACTAAGAAGTTGTTTGTGATCTCAACCACTGATAGCAGCTCAGTACATCTTCACAAGGTACCCGCTAGGAAACTTAGGGTCAATGATTTGATAAACCGTGGTATTACCGAATACTGAGTTTCTGGCATCCTCTCGTGACGATGGCATCGCACTTAAGTAGGAGGGGATGAATCCTCCTGTCAAGGTTCAAGAAATGACGAGAAGGGGGGGGGGGGGGGGNGGTTCCTGAGGTATCCAGTGATGACGGGATCGTTGACTAGACAAGGGATGGTGTTTACGAACGGTCCGCTGCCTATGCTCACACGTGTCTCCACTCAGAGGCTCCGGCCACAAGCGGGGCAATCCCTAGGGCACCTTGTGATGAAGTGTTGTTTCCCTCCATGATCGCAAGGATCTCCTCCATTTTGTCTCTGACTTACATGTGCAGTGCTAAATAGTCCCTTGTGCGATGGAAATGGCATCTCAATCCATTTGGAGGGTATTCTTTTTTACACATTAGTTGAGTGTTTTCCAAGTGGCATGTAGTGCAGTATAGTTTATTATAGTGGGGGCTACTTCTAGAATTATGTAGGTTTTTGTCCGAGCGGCCCAGTGTGCTAAACATTAATAAACCACTGGAGATTTACTGAAGAATTATTAAGTGTGCAAATACTTTGATTGCTGATGATTAAGGATATGTTTTTATTTATTTGAGGTAATTTTTAAGCTTATATTTTAGCACCGTATCTAACTAACTGTTTGGGTTAAATGCTTGTGTATTAATTAAACTAATGGTTTTAGGGATTCGGAAAGCTATACTTAGAAGAAGTGTACCTACGTTTTCGTTGAGAAAGAAGAAAACCATTTTGTAAACCCTCCCTCCCTCAGTAGACCCGACCGAGATTTTAACCAGGACATTCCTATCATCGGTGATCTAGCTAGCCCTACTGCGAGAGTAGCGTTAGACTACGCGCCCACTTAAGCGGGTTTGAGTTATTTTAGCTGCACTTTCTGAATTGACTGATTATATCAGCACACGAAAATTTCTATGAGTGAGAGCAAAAGGGTCTACCAATTTTGTTGGGAAATGTATTTTCACATATGTTCCAAGGTTCTCTTATATGCCACTATTGAAATGGGACCAAGTGATTTAATTCTTTTCCAAAAAGGTTGTGCCAAGGATTTTTATTCCTCAAGAAAAATCCATCAACCACGGTTGGGTTTGAACCCACGAACATAGGGTCCTGATGTGAACACTTTACCCCAAGACTACTGAGTTCGATTTGAGGAAATGCTTGTCCCCCCTTAAAACTGCTTTTCAAAAATAATGTTTTAATTTTAACCTTTTAATCATAAAGGTAAACCCTAATTGACTCCAATTTTTTCCCGCCGCGTCTTACTATTAGATCTGTTTTTATGCCTAATTTAATAACAATAATGGAATAAGAGTGAGAAATGGTATAATTTGAGAGGAAGTGTACCTTCATTTACATAAAGAGAAGGTGAAAAAAAAATTTGGAAAACCACCCTTGTTACATTCAACCGGGATTCTAACCCCGATCACCACGTCATCGTAAGTCAATCCCAACATGAGAGTAAGGTTTTAGGACTTAGACCATGCGCTCGGCGATGACGGTTGGACCCAATGGGCTCCAGTAATATGGCCTTTAGAAAGGAATGCTGACACACATAATATCTAGTAGGCTCTTAAAATGGAAATTTTTCTTGACATATGTACCGTCCTTCAACAGTTGTATTAAAAAATGTAAGAGAGGGAATCTAGGTAAAAAGTGGAAGATATATAGGCTTTCGAAAGTGCCAATTCAATTGTATATTCAATGTAGCTCGGTACACGTATTAGCACCAAGTTCTATCCGTGGGTTTACTTATTTATGCTGATAATTAATTTGGTATGAAAATAATTCACTTAAGTATTTATTTTAGTTCTTCCGTCACTTTCAAAAAATCTATAGTGGAGGAGATATTTCTATGCATTTAGTTTACTCATTTGAGTCATTTATGTATTTATTTGTTGTTCTGATGTGTAAAGGAAAATAGAAACTAAACACGTAGTTAATTCGTTTATAAAATTTAAAACCGTTATAAAATATTTACAAATTTATTGTTTTATAAGCCTGAGAAATGTAATATCCCTAAGAAATACCCAATTGTGAGAATATTTCTTTTCAAGTAGGTGGTGCCAGTAAGACTATGGGTAAAAACCAAATAATGTATAAAACTGTTAAAGCTAATATTATTGGGATCATGATTACAACCTGAAAGAATTTTATTTGATTGTATGAGATTTCTTACATGAATAATTAAATATAACCAATCAATATGAAGGTTATTTCGTTTAATTAAAATTTAACTATCTATGTATAAAGTTCCAAATGTGTAGGGCTCATTGCTCACTCTTGTCCCTTAAGTTTACCTCACAACAGACGTAATTGGTATGTTAAAAGTACTCAGGGACCTAGAGCGGGTAAAACACTTGTATTTTAAACATACATGTTGAGCATTTACACCCCTTTATGAAATAAATCATCATGTTTACGTATTTGTCTTTGATTTGTTGGTGGTTAAATACATTTGACATGGACTTCAAAATTAACCATTACTATCCAATTTGTTATACATTAATATATTTTTTAGTATTAATGATATTATTATAATTATAGTTATAATTATTATTATTATTATTATTATTACTAATCTTACTAATCATTCGTGTCATACGCTAATAATAATAATATATTAACTAGACATACTTAATTTTATAGAATATATTATTTTATTGTTATCTGTGTTAAATTTATCTAATTTTTTAATTATGGTAATATTTGTTTGAATCAAATTTATATTTTATTTTAGGGGTGGTTAAGTTTCCATTAAAAATAACAATAACATACGATGAGTTACCGACACAGTAAGAACATTTGGACATAAACCATTTTTCATTGAATAGCTTTTAAAGAATATTCTGTAACCATAATTCATGTGTCGAAAAAAAAAAGACCAACTATTTGACAATACAATGGAATGAGGGAGCGTTCGAATTTTCTCAAATTAAATAAACGTGAGAATAAAAAAATGTTGGGATCCATAATCTATATGAAAGGCAGACGTATAGCGGTCAAGTGACATTATTACATACTACCCATCTATACCGGCCCCCTTATATGGGGGGACGTGAGAAAGTCAAAATAAAATGTGCACCCATATATGTAATAATAAAAAAAAAAGATTATACCAGCCATATGGAAAAATAGGAGCTAAGAAGTGTCACCCCAAGTAGATAGGGATATAACCAGTATTTTGATCCTGGGTGCTGTTAAGTATGAAAGAATGTGGCAAAGAGTATCTTTTTCCTATCCTTGTTTTACTTGTTTTCATATTTAGAATGTCACTCACACCTCTCCACTCCCTTGGACATGCCGGTTTTGAGTATAGCAACATGTTGTCAACAAAATAGGAACCATGCGTTGAGTTTATGTTTCGTGGTTAGAGTGGCTGTTAGGCTTTAAAACTTCCTTCAACCCTCCTCCTCCCCTCCTTTTTTTTATCTCTTTCATGAGTTTTGTTGGATTCCTACACCCGAAAAAGGACCATTTTCAATGCCATAATCCCCCAAAACTCAAGAGATGAGTTTGAAAAAAAAAAAAAAAAAA
>CABFVZ010002768.1:49588-66574 GCA_902151445.1 Timema monikensis
ATGGCAAAAAAAAAAAAAAAAGATGGCCATTGGTGAAATTGGGGTTTCCCCTGTTGCCTATACTTCCCCACTTGCCAATAGAGCCATTGACAAGTAGAGGAAGCTTTGGCTGATTTGTTATGCGAGTTACAGGTTGTTTTCACATACCCTTATCCTCGTTGCATGAACTTAACATTACATGACTTGGTATCTTTGATTTAGTTGTACAAAATACATTTTTTAAGTTGGATGTAGCCCGACTCAGGATGTCCACCATGACAGATGGTGAAATAGGGGATTTTCCTTTCCCATTTATGTATAAAACAGCAGGAAGCCTCGATGTTTTGTCTGTTCTAGAATTAAGTTTATTTGTAGGTCCGTGGCCTCGTATAATCAATAGGTCCATTAATTTCACGTTAAATATACCAAAACAATCAAAATTAATATAATTAATACTCTGTTGTTAATCTACTAGTAGACTTTCAGAGATTAATATTTAAAAAAAAAAAGCATTATTTCAATTTTTTTCTAAATATTTTCTAGTTTTATTTTAATATAATAACAATGGAAGGTGGAACATTAATGTATATTTAAATGACCAATGAAGTGCTATTTTTTTCTAAATGAATATTTATTTACTATTTAACTGTGTTTGGGTGAAAAGATTGAGGTAAATTAATTTATGAAAACCATGTCCCCTAAGTGTATGATTTATTTAAAAAAATATATAATATATATATATATATATATATAACATATATATAATATATAATATATATAACATATATATAATATATATATAAGAAATTAAAAAAAAAAAGAAACTTGAATTATATAAAAGGGGTTCAGTTATAAGAGAACCGAATATATTATCAAATCCTTAGCAGTCTTATGGAAGTTTGGTTTTTATCACATCTGATTTATCCATAGTTTTTATGTACTTCCTAATTTTTCTCCTTATTTACAATTTAACGGACAGTCAACCTGCTTGATGAGTGATGAGTGTCGTATTGAGATCAAAGCGTTGCCACTTTTGATTGGCCCCAATAGCATATATAGGATACATTTTAAGGGGATAAGTAGATATAGGGAAAAAGGGGGTGGAGATGGTCCATAAAAATTAAACCAAATATTATTTGGGAGTGGAATTCTAATCAAAATGAGATATTTTAAGATAATATGGCATCTGATTGTGATCAATCATGGTAAATATTAAATCATATGGTTTCTATTAAAATATAAAGTCACACTATCTTTGCATACATAGCCTTCATTGTCACAAAGAGCGTATGATGTGGTGAATCATGACATGTCCTGCTCGTACATTGCTATTCCATAAGCGTAAACACAGTGACTTACATGATTTATATAAATACAATTTTATTTTCTCAGACAATCGATCAAAAATATGTATAACTAGCATTTGAGGTACGTGCGAGTTTTTATAATAAGGTTATATTGTATATGTTTTTAACTTTTCACATTGTTTAACAAGATATATTTAGAAAAATTAATGTTAGAAAACCCTTAATGTAACTACTCAAGATAGTTACCAAAACAAAAAAATAAGAATGCGATTTGTTTGTTTCACTAATACTTTTTAATTGGTAAGCATTTTGGATGTTTTTAATTTTAAATAGATTTTAAACGTTTCTTTTATTAGATATATCGTTTAGACAATTAAAAAATATGTTAGTTTTATTTATTAAAGAACAATAAACATTTAAAAATAAAGAGCACATGCTCGCCACTCGAGATATACACCGGAACAGACAAAAATGTTGCGTGAGACGCTTTGGTGACGTCATCATAGAAGTGGCTTCACAAATCTAAAAGTGGAATAGTTACTAAACTCGTGTTTGTTATTATAGGCCTAGTTAAGAGAATGTTTATTTATTACACACAACAAAATAAAATAAAAATAATTTGATTCAATAAGCATTTATAATACTAGATATTAGGTCACAAGTATACATGTATTTAGTTTAAGTTGTTTTGTATAACGCTTGTCACTTTAAATTATGATTAGAAATTATGTAAAAACATCTAAAGGTACCTTACCACGTTTTACAGGAGGAAATGTGAGGAGGCACAAGTATTAGCTTAGTTCCTCCTCTCTTAATTTACTTTTAAAAAACTATCAAATTTTAAATAAGGTGTAGGCAAGACTGGTTTTTCTACATGCTAGTAAAAAAAGTTTGATATAACGAAGGCTTTACTAGAAATTTAAAGAAATTAAATGTGTCAACATCTGATGAAAATTGACGCTTTTATTGAGACAAGTGGTTGCCTGTATCCCTGTGTCATGTATAGTTATAAAATTTGTAATCATATTTCCATAATTCGTATTTTACTGCTGGATCAATCATACATTTCATCTTTAAAGAGGAAATCGGTAGAGTTTCTGAAAACCACATAATATCTTCTAATGTTTTAAAGTTAATCAATCTTACCATAGTAGGGTTTTATAGACCAATAAATATACTGTAAAAAACCTCACATCAGCTATCACAATTCACTTAGTCTAAGGCATTACTCTCACAGCATAAACAGGGTTTGTGGTGTTGGGGACGTCGAATTTGGAATCTTGGCTGGGTTAACTGGGGTTGATTTTTCTTAGATTAAGTTTCGACTCCTCTCTAAAAAAATAAGGATACACTTCCTCTAATTTTAAATTTCTCATCTCTAACTTATTAGTGCAATTAAGTGGATATCCTAGATCGGTAGTAAAATGAAGTAGAGAAAAATAATAATTGTGAAATAAACCAATTGCCCCCCAAAAAATTGTCTCATAGGTTAGAGTTTTACCATTCCTGTTTTTAACGATATAAAAAAATAAAAATATCTACACAAATATTTCATAAGTTTACATACAGACACACATCATATACTGACTCATAGAAATTGAAGCCTCTAGCAGGGTGACGCTAAATTGTGGAAACCCGTTGCCAGCAGCTATAATGACAGCTCCTGTGGACGATGGTATTATGAGAATAAGGGTGGTGGGGGGTAGTGGTAGTCATTCAAGCTACAAGGTAGGGAAGTTTTAATGGTGTCATCAGCACCCTTTTCTGTGTACGACCAAGGTCTAACCAGATATCCCTCTGCTCTGCAGAGGAGTCTTGGGTGCAATATATCTCCCTCTCTTTTCCTCTTTCAACTTAATCTATTCTCTTCTCTCTCTTTCACCTTTAAAGGCTTTCTCTAAGTAATCCTTTTGTGATTGTTTAGTGGCATTTCCAACCCATCACCTCATGCCTTCATTTTTCTTCTAATAAAGCTTCCTCTTGGACTGTATATAGAATTATTTGAATATGTATTTGTTGAAAAACTCCTTATCTTATTCTTTATGGCACCCTACCTATCTTTTTAACCGATTCTCACACATATTATTATTATTATTATTATTATTATTACGATTTTCATCATCGTCACAACTCTCCACCTTCTAACTGTACAACAAAGGATTTGTTTTCTTTATTAGAAAGTTTATTTGATAAACGTATCGATGCTCTTCTGATGAACTCGATGTTAAATGAAAGAAAAGGACCAACCAGTTTTTGAATATCTACTAATCAATTATTAGTATTGCACAACCCCTTTACAACAAGAAAATAATTGATGTGATTTAGACGATCATGAAGGATTTTAAAATTAAAAATATATACATGATTATTTCCTACAAATGAACAGACACAACTAGATACATACAGATATAGTAATATATAGCTTATCTCATTTATAATTTGAAATCCCGTTTCCGTTAATAGAAACTACAAGTAAATGGATGAACAGATTTGGACAAATGACCTCCCACTTTAAAGGGTTTTATTTTTTGTATTTTTGATTTATATCTTTCCTCATATTTGTATTTAAATATTTACCTCTGCTCTTATGCATAGTTTGATAATCCCCTTTCTGTCAATATAAATTACGAGGAAATGGATGAACAAATTTTAACCAACTATATCTCATTTCAAAGGTTAGGGGTCAAGGATGTCGGGAAAAATAGTATTTCCAACGAAAATTTAATTTGTCCAGAGAATGTGTAGCTTTTCATTCTTTGTTTACATCGCCATGAAAACTCTGATTTGTGCATGATAGTATATCTGTAAATAATATATTTTTATTTGGTCAGAAATAAAAACAACATGATTCATACTTAAGGGGTATGGTGACACAAATAAATACAGAGCTGGGAGAGGGTTTGTTTTAAAGTTCTTATTGTGGAGGGAAGGGGGAAAATATACGTTTTGATTAAAATTAAACATCGAAATATAAGAATCTATCTAAATTTGATAGAATTTGACGAGTAAATATTTAACTAGAAAGTCGATTAAAGGCTTATTATTTTGAACTTTCCCAATAAAATGTTTAAAATACATTTTAGGATAATAATATGCAGACATCTCTACAACGTTCCACTAGTATATTTACATTATATATGTACATATATCACGTATATCTACATGTATATACATATATCGCTTTTATTATATATATAAATTTGTTATAAAATATTAATAAGGGTAAAATTTAAATTCGGGTTCTAGCCAGCCAAAGCGCAAATTGACGAGAGCAGCCAGGCCAATGCCTGAAGTTCTGATTAGTTATGTGTAATACAACACAATCTCATCCTAGCTGAGTTTAGCCTAGCCAAATATATCCTAGTTGAACCTAGCCTAACGTAGCAACTGGGAATTACAAAAGTAAATAAAACTTGTATCCATTATAATGATTAATTTCCTGAAGAGGCTCTGAAAATTAGGCGGTAAATTATTATATATTCCATTCTTTGGGCAGTTTCCCAAATACATGTTTAGAACTTGGCGGCCAAATCTCGAACTGCTGGTAAATTAGTATATATCTCGTGCTTTGGCTGATTTCGGTGACCAAATTTAGATTTGGTTGGTAATTTCGCGAACTGGCTAGATTATCCTACATACATGTACAGTACATACATGTGATATATCCTATGTATGTACATAAATAAAAAAACTAATGTGTACCACAATTGTTAGTAGGAAATTTATATGGTAGGTATAATAAATCCACCCGGTCTCCGGTCTACATGGCCTGGATTCAAACCTCAACAAACTCCTTACCATCAAACCAGTCTATTTCAATAACGATGCCTGAGACCGCTTGACCACCGTGATGGAATTTTGTGTAACTACCATAAGACTTTCAAAGTCTATCTAGATTCTATACCATAAATTCAAGTGTTTTGCTTCCCTCATTGGTGGGTACGCGCAGGTCCGGATTAAGATTTTGTAGACCCCTGAGCTATAGAAACTCTGAGGACCTCAGTAATATTTTCAAAAGAAAGAGAAAGTTAAATGAAATAAACTAGATTTTACAATTCAATAATATTTTTACTATTTAAATTATTTACTTACTCTATGGCATTGGGAGCTCAAAAAATTATTACCACACCTACTAAAGTATGCTACCTATTTCTATATTGAGCTACTTCTAGACAGTCCACCTCATTACGACCTTTCTCTTCAGGTCAATCCTAATATTTTCCTCCCATCTGCGTTTAGGTCCTTCCAATGCTCTCTTACCAGTGAATTTGCCAGTCAGTTCCATGAACAAAGGTTCTAGAATCTCCCATTCGTGCTGCATGTTCTGCCCACCGTAATCCACGAGACTTAATTATTCTAAAAATAATGTATTGTTATGAGTACAGGGTATGTAGCTCATCATTATGTAACCTTCAGTTGCCTTATCGGTTTTTTGGACCCAATATCTTCCTAAGTACTTTGTTTTAAAACACCTTACATATATATATATATACATATATATATATATATATATATACATACAGTATATTAATTTAACCATTTTTTAAATAGATAGTTTGGAGCTATTTTTTGTCTTTGATTCAGCATTCACAAACGAAATAACTTTTTAACCTCCAGCTGGTGGAGGCACCTGGGCGTAATCCCTAAGAACAATATATTAATCCGGCCCTGGACACGCGTATTATGTCAGGCACATGGTTTTCCGGTGACTCCAAGCCAGGGTTTCGAATAACGGCAGGGTATTATATAGTCCATCCCCCTATCCCTTAAAGGGTTCTTTCTCTCTCGACGCAAATGCGGGTACACTTCTTCTTAATCCTTATTCCTTCGGTCCTACCACGTCAACATGGTTAAAAGGCTAATAGCTTGGAGGAAAGTAAGAAGTGGGGTAAAATTAAATTAATAATTGTGTAGAACAGTGGTTTCCAGACTGTGGGTCGTGAACTATTGACGGGTTAGGAAAAGATTCTTGGTGGTTCGTGAAAGGTTATTTTAATATGCTAAAATTCTGATACCATAACATTATTAATGAATGAAAATGAATTTCAACAGCAAACAATTGATGCAGTTACGGCTGTTTGCTCAACATACATATCTTTTTCTACTGAAGTTTTCACATAATCGTAAATCTATGGAGTTGGGTTTTTGACAATAATAGGTATCAAAATCGAATTTCAAACCAAACCTTAAGAATTTTCAAACTACTCATCATAAGTACGATAAGTGATAGCTCTTAGCTTAATATGAAAGGTATTTAAATATCGTATTCAACAAAAAATTATGAATATAAGTGAAGTGTTTAGAAAACTGACTAGAAATGTTAAAAATTTAACTATCAAATAATTATTAAATTGATAAAGACAAACAATAAATAAAATATTATAAATATAATATATTAGCACCACGTCTTACTACGCGTTCGGGTTTTTACTCTTTAAGTACTAATTTCACTAATGGATTAGGAATTGGGAAGGTTGAATTAAAGGAAGTGAACCCACATTTTTGTGGAGGGAGAGTGGAAAACCATTTAGGAAAAACCACCGCCAGTTCACCCGACCGAGATTCGAACCTCAATCTCCCCGTCCTCAGCAGTCAAACTCTACACGTCTAGCGCGTTATCCTACTACACCACCGAGGTGGGTAATATCATAAAACATTGATAGTTATAATATTTTAACAGTAAAAGTATATTTTAACACTACCAATGTGTTACACAGCACACAGCCGACTAAAATTAACTTACAGGAAATAATTACAAATCAACCATCCCCACTTGTAATATTTCATGCGTGGTTGAATAAAATATTATTTAAAGTCAATCCCAGTGACTGTTCAAAGTATTGTGATTTTTGTAAAATTCTTAAGTTTAAGAACCATTTCCTTGCTATATATATTTCAACCCCTTTTTTATGACATCGAGAACCTCACAATAGCGGTGTCCTGTATAACGTGTGTAGATGATATGTAAATAATTGTGACACATATAAATTAAACATATATAATAAAATATGGCTCAATAATTATGGTAGGCCAAATTGCATAATATTATTAATACCGCTTGTATTAGGTATGATAACACATATTAAATAACAATAAAAATATCGTTTGTAATATATTTGTAATATAATAATAAAAAAATTAGCTTTAGAGAAAAATATAAATAGGTGGCAGCTAAATTTTACTCAAGAGCTTTAAAGATTAAAAATATTATCAGTATACTAAGAAAAACTTTCTTTGAAAAGGGTTATAATATATTTAATATTATATTATATAAAGTAATAAAATTTTAATTGTATTATAACCCTTGTATTATTATTATATATTAGTATTTAAAGAAAATATTTATTTGTCCAACTTGTCTTACTATATGTCTAAGATATCCGCTTACTTAAGTTAATAGAATAGAGAGAATGAGAACAAGAAGCATACTCATGTAGGTACTTAAGTGGAGGAGAGAAGTAAACCATTATAAGAAAACACAACAACGCCATACACTGATTGGGATTTGAACCGCAACTCATACTATACAAGACTAACTCCTTTGTCGGTGCACCCAATGGTACAGATTAAAAAATAATGATAATACTATATTAACATTTGAGATTCTTTAATAAAATAAAATTGTACTGTGATAACTGACGATCACTGAATAATCAGCTGAATCTATGTCTATAAAATTAATGTGTTATTTTTAAACTGAACGTCTAGAAATAATAAATATCAAAGCTAGTATGTTAAATTTGATGTTGGGGTTGTTATATTTATGCGACTTAGTGAAACATGCAAAGGCGTGCTAGGTTTAAAGGCCCAAGTGTCATCACACTGGAAAAAAAGTTGAATAACCGACAAAGTACCATCGGGCCATTTTTGAAGTCTGGAAACTGATCACATTCTTCGTACATAAGAAGGTCATTAAAATGCAATGTTCGGCGAGAGAGAAAGATTCCAAACATTGGTTGTAAAATAACGTCGGTATCTGCCTCTGCCCCGAGGTAAGGCCAGATATGTTTTCATAGTTATGTGCACTTTTTTTTTTAAAAGTAGGTATGAGAGAAAAAAAGTTATAAACCAAGAAAATTCACTTATACACAACCCGATGACTGTCTTTATGATATCAAGCAAAATAATGACTCTAGCTTGCTTTAAATTACTGCAAGAACTACCGGCTGCTCAACAAATTAGTTTTAAAATCATCCATAAATATAGAATACCAAAGATTTATAAAAATATCTCGTGTTTAATCAAATTTAACCTAAAATTAGTTTACAGCCTTTACCAATTGTCAATACAAAATGTTGAGTCCTAGAAGGTTTTTCGCCTCTAAGTTGATAATTTTGTAAATAATAATATATATTACATGTTCGTATTTTCACGGCAACAGGAAGAATAAACTCTTTACGTGACTTTGGGTTTGTTACTTCTGATAACTATATCTTTAAAATTTTGTAATCATTAATATAATGTTTATTATCGTATATAAATACAACCTTTTAGGTAATTACTCTACTAAGTTTATAAATATAAAAAAATATTTTTCATAAAATTTCAATTAATATTTAAATCTCAGTATGATTAAACTGTTATGTAATTTATTAAATATATTATTTGAAATATTCTCCCCTAGATTAAATTTAATAGGGTACTTATACAACTTTACAAGAAACCATAAACTATTTTTTTAGATTTCTTGTGTTTATGATTATATTCGTTATTGAATTTTAAGTTGAATATAACTTTTAAGTAAAATACCTAATTCCTTAGTATTGAATATTTAAAATAACTGAGTAGTTATTTTAACTCTTTTTTAATTTCTTAAATTGTGTATTAATTAAGTCTCTTAATTTAATTTTACAACGAATTTATTTACCAACATATTTAACGATATTTGTATGAAAGATATAACTCTGATATAAAAACATTCAAAGATATAATTAACGAATGGTAATATAAAATAAATTCTTGTGTATCTATTAGAAATTACAACCATATTTTATCGAATATTGGACAATTTGAAACATATTTTTTTTAATATAAATATATTTTATAGCATATATTTATGCACTTTAACCTAATAAAATTAGACATAGACTCACTCTGAAATGATCGCTAGCCAAACAAACCAATTGTTAAGCTTATAAAACTAATTGTCAACGCAGGCTATATTGGGCCTACTTATCTTATTACGTAGGCTATGGTTTATATTACAATAAACTGCAGCGGAAATAGGCAGGCTAAAATTTGGTTCTTCTTAGAAGGGAGCTAAAGAGCTACAGATGCTAGTCCTACTTGGTGTTCTTTGTGAGAAAGCTACGGATGATGCTAAAACTTCGTCCTTCATATAAAGGGGACTACAGTAAGTAACCAGTCTTACTGTGTATTATTATTGCGAAAACTATGGATGATGGTTATGCTTTATTCTTTATAGAAAGAGAGCTTCTGTAAGTAGCTTGTCCCACTTTGTCTTATTTTAGAGATGGTTAAACTTTGTGTTTTATCGAAATAAAGCTAAATATGTCAATTGTTCCTTGTCTTTCTTGTAAGCAAGCTACGGAGGCGGGTCAAATTTGTCATGTATTCAAATAAAGCTATAGAGGTCGGACCAATTTCATCCTTCCTTTCAAGCTATCTACGGATGCTAATATTCATTAACCCATCAGTAAAAGCGAGCTACATATTATAATCCAGTCCACTCTTGTACTTGCTTGAGAGTGTATGCAATTAATAGAAGTCAGACGAATTTGAACGATAAATTAAGACACAAAGCCTACTTTAGAGTAGGCCTAATTTTTATTTTATCTATTTTGCTTGTGTGAATGAAACCCCAGTTTGGAGATAGAATTATTTCAAGCAATACGAAACGTTCGAGTGTTTATGCAGTTTTTATGGCAAAACATCTTTTTGTCAAAATAAATAAAATATTGCTCCAGTACAAACAGAGAATTTAATTGTATTCACATGCTGGCCACCAAATTAATTGAATATCTCTCGCAAGGGTGTTCTGGAATTTAATTACAACTTTTTCTTTTCATTTGAAGAGTCAATTAGACGATGCCACCATACTCATGACGGGTATTCATCAACCGTTGATATCAACATGTGAAGAAAATTAATCTCGATGTTTGTACTGAAGAAATATTTTGTTTATTTTGGCCTAAATTTTTTGCCATAAAAAACTGCAAAAACAAGGTCTACCTCTCGCATAACCATCCACCCCAACTTAATAAATTTTGTGTTAGACATGAAACTCGTATAAAAAATAAAATATTTTGATACGTCGAAATAAATTTTAAAACAAATATCTATATACATATACATAAAAAAATATGACAATGTAACTTTTATTGAATGGTGATTATTTACGTACAGTTGGTTTGGATTTCAAGTCTGAAATATCCGCCCTTAATTTCCTCGAATCACTCACAAAACTGTTAGTGTATGTAGGTTGAATGTAATTACGACCTTCAGTCCTAAACTTTCAATAAAGTGAAGTATTTGGTTAGAAGGCCCATTTAAAAATGAGTAATTTGGCTAACAACCATATTGTTTTTTTTATCTCCAATAAATATTTATAAACAAGATATATCCGCTTATAATTTAAACGAATAATGAATGCCACTTATAGAGTTTACATATAACTCCTGATTATTAAAGTTCTTGGCTGCTTCTAATTTGTACCAAAAACAAGCTAATGAAATTTATGAAGCTTTCCACCAATACACAACATCCAACTAAGAAATAATTACTCTTGTTTTCCTTTCAAACAACCTACTCCCACAAATTATGAAAATGCGAATGGTACTAAAACAATAACCATATCCTCATTTTTCAAAATATGCTTAATGTTTGGAGTATTTTTTTATTTTGAAATATGTGGATAAATTATTTTTCCTAGAACTTTCATGTGATACTTCTTTATTTCACTTTATTTTTACAAATTAACAATATTATTAAATATAAACTAAGTTTTTTTAATTACTTACAAGAACCATGGTTTTATTTGTAATCATTTAAGAACAGGAACCAACTAGTTGTATGGAATTTTTTTTTGTCACACCGTCTTACTACCCATCTGGGATATACACATGTGTACTAATTACGGTAATGTGTTAAGGGTGAGAATGGAAAACCATTTAGGAGAAAACACCCTCAGGGCATTGGATCTGGATTCAAAACCTGTTCTCCCTGTCATCGCCAAAGCGAGTATCTAGGACTGTTGTTAAATAATGGGTGTTTGAATATTCTGGAAGACTTAATCTATGGCTTGTTTGATCAGATTTAAGATTTAAAAGCCAAGGCTGTCGATTAGAGCTGAATAATATGTGGCCGTCAATAGTCCACACCTTCAGTCGGGATTTGACAGTCAACAGATTGCAGGATGACTTTACATGAATGGGTACCATTAAAAACACATATTTATAAATATTTATTTTTCATAAGATCTATTTACGTAATTCTTCAAATATATATCTATTTCTAAAAGTTAGAACATTTGTGTTAATATATGGGTTGGGGTAGGACGAATTTGCGCACAAATACCTAGTTCTTCTAGGCACGATCATGATTCAGGTTTACTAAACAGACTCAACCAGTCACAAATACGGATCTCATTTTAGGTTTTATATCATTAGTGTATAGTGGATACTTAATTCACCCTAAGAAGTACACATTTTTCATTGATCAATTATGCTATGTTCCTATCTTATAATCTACGCAATAATGGAAACATAAGGTTAAGCTTAATACCTTTCAAAGTAAACGAAGAATAAAGAAAATGGGAAAATCCGGGTTATCGAGAACTAGAGTCCCAATATCTGTCTCCTAGTTCCTTTCGATCTATTTAAGAATGTTTCTTCATCTCATAGTTGGGGGAACGGCGTTACATATTGGGGTTGCTGGTATAAGGGGAATAAATGCACTAGTCCAACCCTAACCCCTATCTGGAATATTTATGCAGTTTTTCTTAAAATATACATCTCACATATTTATTTCAAATTGTTTTTCTCGCTTCAACTGAGGATTCTCTATTATTGTCACACTGGACCACTAAATGGCTCTGCGGAGAAAACATCTCCTTTCAAAGAATACAAAGCAAGACATACAAGGTTGTCATTGTTGCCAGATTTCAGTTAGAGATGAACTGGAGCCCAGAAGTAAAAGGAAGTATGTGACTTTTATGGGAAGGTGTGAAGAGAAATCTGTGCAGTGACGTAGTCATGGAGGAAAGATGGAGCGGAGTGGTTTGAACCATTACCCCCATCTCCCACCAAATATAGTAGAGACTCGATTATCTAACCTAAATGGGACCGACAGGTGTATGAATAACAGAAATGTCGAATAATATGTAAACCAGGGGAGGGGCTGGAAAGAAACAAATCAAAATTATATTATTAGCACCGCATCTTACTACCCGTTCGGGTTATACGCACTTACGCTAATTTGTAATGGTAGGGTGATTATGAGATGAAATGGAGGACCTACAGTTTAACACATTCACAAGATGTCTTGTCAGAGGTGAAGGAAGGGTTTGGTAATCAGATAAATTTGTGCCGGGAGCGAGGATTGAACCCCGGACCCCCAGCACACAGATCAAGATTAAATGCAAGTGCGGAATGGATTTGAAATAAATATTACTTCATATCTTAAACCATGCAATAAATTAGAAACTTTGTTTAGTTTATTAGCTTGGGTATTTGTTGCCAATGCAAAGCGAACAATTAGTGCGTTAGCTATTTTATTCTTTGTTATTCGGTTATTCTTGCTATATAAAAGTCACCATAGAAAAAAATTACTATATTTAAAAATTACTTTTTTGTGTGTAAAATATCTCAGAACTACTACCACCAAAATTAATATGGTTATTCGACTCATACAGCCATTTATTTGTTAATTATTTAATTTTAAATATTTGTAATATTAGAGTTAATCACAATACCCTCTCAGCATATAACGCAGAAATTAAATATTAAGGTCACATAATAAACAGTGAACATTTAAATTATTAGTTTAATCATCGTATAATATGCATAGTCTTAAAAATAGAAAAAAAAAAATTGTGGTCAAGTGCTTACACATTTTCCTTTTAAGAATGACACCTATACTTAAGTTGCTATAAGCTTTCCCTATAATTAAACATAAAGTAATGTACTGTGCATCATTATTAAACAAATATAACTATTTTAAAAAATCTTATCAAGCTCATGGGAAAAGTTTCCTTAAATTATCATCCTCGTCAAAATTATAGGTAATGGGGAGGTTGGGGCTCAAATCCCATCTGGGCATATTGAGGGTGGCTTTTCATAAATTACCTCCCACTATCTATCCATGCCAATTTGGGTAGGTTTCCTATTCTACTTGAGTAATTAAAATCTGTATATTAAGAATGATGGAAAGAAAACTATATAGTGCTGAAACATATTGAAGACTTTCCGAAACACCGCATAATTCAAAAACCGGTTAATTAGTTTAAAATATAATTGGTGCCAAAATAGAACAGAGAAGCACCGATAGATTCCTGTGACCTTAAATCCTTATTTTTTGAGTTTGAAAAAAATCTTATAAACGTTGATTAAATAATAAAACGAGTTAATTTTAAAATAAAATATCACGCACAATTTCGCACTTATGAGAGTAAGGAAAATTATGAGAAATAAAGCGATATTCAAAGAAAATTTAATTTGTATAATTGGGTCAAAGGGAGAATTTTAAAATAATTATGGTTATTTTTAGTAGTTTTAAAGCTTCAGAGAAGCCATTTTAATCAGAAATATCGTATTAGCATTTCCAAAATATTTACCTATAATTATTGGCAAGAAAGTTAAAAAGTAAGAAAGTATTCTGCAATATCAGGCGTAATTTCAAGTGAAGTACATCCTAATAGGAATGTCTCGTGATTAAAATACAAGTTATCGCAAGAAATTAGCTAGGTACTAGTCGGAAGATAAACTAAATTTGAATTGATTACTATTCATCAGGGTTAGGTGAGCTAAGCGTCACTTAACTTTTGATTTTTCATCTATTATATATATATACATATTTTTTACAACCTATATTTATCTAAGTATAATGCTGTTTCACTTCATTAAGAAGGTTTTGAAGTGGAATGAAGGGCACGGGAATTAAGATAATCGACCAAGACCTTTTATCTTCATTTAACATGTTTTTGGTCAAATGACATACACTATGATCATGATAAGTATACAAAAGTTGTTAAGACCCATTTAATAGGCCAATTGGTCAAATGAGTCACTCTCGCAATAGACTAGACCATTTATTACTGCGAGGTCAGGGTTATAAACCCGGTCGAGAGTACTAAGGGTGATTTCTATTAAATATTTTTTCATTTTCCTTCCACGCAAATGAAGGTACACTTATTATAAATTAAACTTTTATAATCCTTTCATCATTAGCGTGAATAAAACTTAAACATTTTACTAGAAATAAGCGCCTTGAAAAATTATTTTAAAATCAAATGACCTTGAATATGGTTAGGATTGCTGAGATATTTGTATTTAGAGAATAGTGGTCTCACGGTTTAAGGTGTAAAAGTTCAAAACATACTTGGTTATCGGTGAGAGAAAGGGTGTGTTTTGAATACTGCCCGGGTGTGCTGAAAATAGTTTTCCAAAAGGGATTTATCACTTTGGTCTTCCCATTCACTACTTTAAATGAATGTAGTTAAATTTATCAAAATTATTCTGATCGCTATAAAATCAGTGTAAAGTGTACTTATAGATTTTAAAAAATACTACAAATTTAATTGGTCCATTGTGTGAAAAAGCAGTCCTGGTACGGGTGAATCGAAGGTTACTGTTTTATCCCAAGTACTAGATTTATATATTTTAGAATATACCTTGAACACATACAATGTTATGTTTGATAACAATTTTTTTAAATATATTTTTGAATATTGGAGGAAAAATTAAGTATAATTTTCTTTGGTCTTCAATTAATGTGTATTTATGTTAAACGAATATTTGTGTTTCTTTTCAAAATCCTTTAGAAGCCCACATCACAAATAATTCTCATATTGGTTGGAACGTGAGCCAAGGAGTCAATCCGCTGATGGTGAGGTCGGTGAGTCACAGTTGTTTATACTTATTGTGATGTTATTTTGCTAGCGTTGTGTACCACTCTACTTCCAACGTTCAAATTAGGGTATATACACTCTAAATTCTACCTTCGCCATCCCTGTCACATTTGTGTAAATATAATTATAGTCCATAATCGGCACCCATCATTTAATCTCTAGGGTAAAAACCTTACCTTGTATTACACCACTATGATACAGCTTATATGATAGGGCCATAGTGCAATCTGTCAAGGTAAGACTGCTACCAATGAGAGTATATGGAGTGTACGTGGTGAAAAAAAATGAGACGCGAATAAATTTAAAATAAATATACTTTGAAATAAAGTAATATATCATATTCACTTTCAAAAATCAAACTTCTCATGCGTAGATATTAAAACAATAAACTTTATAGATTTGGTAGTAAGGATCTATCGTACACTTCAAATAACCCAAGCTTATAATATAAAACACCATTCCATAGCTTTTAAACTAATTTATCATAATATCAGGCCTATTATAATAACATACCTAACACTATGCTGTCAACATTAGTCAATTAGATTTGATTTTTAGGAAAACAAGAGAGTGAAATTATACTATCCCACTTTGGTGGTCACAAGGTATAAACCAGTCATATCCAACCCACGGCTGCTTGCGACCCCCGATTTCTTTATGTGTGGCCCACCAGATATGATTGAAATACTTCAAATTGCAGAAATAAACAACAAATTAGGATTTTGTAGCTGACGTAAATGCTAGTTAAATTCCATGTAGTTTCCATAATCGTAAGTTTAATGTTACTTGTGTATTGTATTTATGGATGGGTGTGGATGTGTGAATGTGTGTTTATTATATCTGGGAGCTATGTATTTTAAATCTCTTGTATGTCCTACGGCCAGTTCCCCAATAATTTATTATGCAGCCCTAAGTCGGAGAAAGGTTGGACAAGCCAGGTCTAACCCAACACTCGAAATATACTGGGCTGACAACAACGATGAGGCTATCTTGACTCACATACCGGTTGGGTGTACCGATGAAGGTATTTCCTAAATGGTTTCCCACTTCTCCTCCACTTATATGTGGGCATACTTTCTCTAAATTAAATCTTTCACATCCTAAGAAATAATGAGCTTAATAGTATACCCACGTTAACTCAAACGGGTAGGAAGACGTGGTTAAAGAAAAAACTAGATCGTTGTAGGCAGTCCTCGAAGCCAGTTAACGTTAACTAAATACAATATTCAGCCTCTCTATTCACTTGTCAACACTGCGGAATCCGTTTCCCAAGTGAAGAAATAAATATATACCATTATATTATCTAAACCTCAAAGCGCAAAAAACATCAAGAGTAATAATATAAAATGTTTATACCACTTTAGTGGCAAAACGTTTTCCAAGATGGCGTCAAGAGCCCGTTTCACTTCCACGTGTCAAGCAAGACCAGTGCAAAAAATCTAGTTTAATTTCCCTTCAAAAGTCCTATTCATACACAGGACTGCTTTCAGTAAAAAAATAAAATAATAATCTCCCTCATACAACTTTAGTCCTATACATATTTACTTACAATGGTATCAATGATATATATATATATATATATATATATATATATATATATATATATACAAATAT
>CABFVZ010002768.1:67036-101457 GCA_902151445.1 Timema monikensis
TTTTGCAATCCGGTATACTGCTTCCCGCCAAATCCAAGTCGTCACGGCCAATATCATAATACGTTTTATCTCCCAGCAGCAAATAGGTTGGTAGGCGAGGAGCAAGGGAAGGGGGGGTTATATAGTTGTGTATACAGCAGCATCTAGCCTTCCTAACGGTCCAGCTACGTGGTGATGAGAGAGGGGAGTGGGGGGTGTAGACGACAGGAACACACTAGTTGAAAGATGGGGGAGAAGTCCCAAGACCAGTATGGACTGCTAGATTGGACCTGTTTATCAAGAATTCAGGCAGGTTTAAGGCACTGGACCGTAGCAAAAAAAAAAAATTAAAAGGTTTGTAAAAGACGATCCGGATTCCGGTTCTATTAAATATTATAAGGGAAGGAGAATGTATATATATTTTTAAAAAAATATATAAGTATTAAAAAATATAAAAGAGGGTATATTGGATAGAGTAAATATGATATAGTGAAAAGTAATGTATGCAAGATGCGAGGGAAGGAATCAGAAGAAAATAAAAGGAAGGTTTATTCCAAGAGAAATAATAAGAAGAAAGAGTAGAACTAGTAGTTAGGGATAATGAATGAGGGAATTTGATAGACGAATCAAAACCCAGTGGCAGAGATGGACTCAAATTTCCAACTTTTAAAAGAGGTACGTTCACATATTAACGATAGTGTTGAGAAGTAGGCGTGAGACCATTTTCTACGGAGGGTGAGGGGAGGAAAAAATCCTTTTGTGTTGAGACAAGTTTTACTTACATGTTTGATTGATATTTTTAATATTTCACTTAATTTTGTGGAAAGTATAATACATTTTGTGAAGAAATGAGCCATATGGCTACTAAGGAATTATTGGAGAACTACTATGAAAAGTCTTCTAGTTATAGTTTCTAGCTCTGTAAACGAGCTTACTAGGTGTTTGCAGCCTGTATAGAGCTCAATTGAAACTGCGGTTGACTAATACTGAAGACATATTCTTATCTGCATTTTATTTCCTACTACACTAAACGCATTTAACTATATAACTATATTATTAATTATTATATATGTTATACCGCCTTTGTGAATTCACCCAGTTGATGAATCGGGGAAATTTCTGCCAATTCTATGAACTGGCTATTCCTTCTAACCATTTCACGAAATGTGCAAAAAATAAAATAAATAGTGTAGTTCATAAATTGTGCAGTGATTCTACTACCAAATTCATGAACATGCTATTTCATGAACTGGACAGTGGGCAATCGAAGAACAAGATTGATCTTTGAGTTAATTTAACGTTTAGTCGTATTAGAATTGAAAGCTAGGTTGAATCAGGTTGAATTTTTTTAATATAATATTTTAAAACCAATTCCAAATACAATAAGTTCTAGTTCATGAAATGAAATGCAATTTTTGCCTGGTTAAAAAATTGTCAAGTGAAGAAGCCAATTCATGGAATGAGTAGAAATTTGCTCAATTCATGAAACTATTGGGGTTATATATATATAAGGAGGGTGTGCAATAAACACTACATACAAGACACTTTTTTTAATACAAACTAGTAAATAAATAAGAATTTAACGTCAATTTTCTACTCAAAAGAATACGAAGAATCGATTTAAGCTAAACCCAAAATTAATTAAAATATTTGTTATGTTATACAATTATTAAATCAAACTCGCCTGTCACGGGGTATTGCCATATCATATATTTCAAGAAAAAGTGTTAATAATGCTCGAAATATTAGTTTTTGACAGTTGAGAGTAGTTTATAATAATAAAAATGATTACTAATTGCATATTATAATATTTTCATAACCCAATAGTTACCAATAGCTTAAAACCTGGCTAACTTAAAGAAAAATTTGAAACATCAGTTTAATATTTTTCTACTGAACTATTATTTAATTTGCTAGTGTTGATTTTATAAAACCATTAGGCCTACTTTATTTATTTTTAAATAAGCACCAGACTTCCACAGCTTGGTGTGACATTTTTTTCGGGTTCCAAGTGAAACTTTAATTATGATACCACAGTATACCTATTTAATACAATTAGGCTTAGGCCTTTAGGAAAAACTTTGACAATTCTCTCCAAAAACTATTACACTAATAAGAAGAGTAAAACTATTAGAGAAAAAAGGGAAATTGTTTACACTACAGAGCATAGGCGTGGCAATTAATTGCAAGAAGGTCCTACATAGCTACAAAGGTTTTAGTTTTTAAACACTAGTCTACCACAGCTGTGTGTGAATATTTTTTTTATCAACAAATAGGCTCATGTTTCAAGTGAATCTTTTATAATCGTTGGGTTAGGGACTTAACACAAATATGCCTAGACCTTTATGAAGTGTTTGAAAAAAGAATCAAAATATGCAAGTAAAAGTTGTTTTTCTACATAAATATGCAATATTTAAATACATTTATAAATCGTAAAGGTCCACTTTCAATTGATATTACTGGCTGCCAAATTATAGGCTATGCCTACTTATATTCCTTTGGCCAAACTATTCAATCATAAAGAATCTTGCATTAATATTTGGTTTCATACTGACGATCACCTTAAGTCTATATATTTTTCATTTATTCGTTTTATATCTCCAATAGCTAAGCTCTCATTTGTTATTTTTTAAAACTATCTCCAATAATCTCTAACAAATTAGTGGCAATAGTTTTTACAAGTCTAAAACTTTTATTTTTTTAAATTTAGCTCAACAAATTCTTCAAATTAATTATTAGTTATTGTTCATAATGTAGGATTTTTACGCTTGTTAAAACAATCTTGCATAAAATAAATATGTTAATCTGAATCAAATAGCATCACTAAACTTAATCTTAACTAAATCCAACAACACATATTGGAATGTTTTGAACAGTCAGCTGACAGAGTGGTGGCCATGTTGTTCTCTACGGTGGTTAACTTGAGGTTTACTCACTAACCTCTACACCTTCTTCGAGTTAGTGAAACCTAGAGTTTAAGCTCAGGTAATGTAAAAAAAAACCAACATTGAAATGGATAATAAAAATCTTAAGCTAAGGTTATAATATAACTTCGACAAAACATGACATTGAAACAGTAGCTATAACTCAATTAAAATTTTACTTTCTTTAACCATCTACATTAAACGGAAAAATCTGAAATTCTTTAAATTTTTAAATTGAAATTTAATAGAGAGGTTTTATAATAAAATATATCATATTTAATCAAATAAACTAATATATTATATAATGTGTAAAGTGTACAACAAAATTAAATTGTTTGTATTAAGATCAAGAAAAAATATATTTTTGTTTAGATTAACAAAATTTAAAAATATTAACTAAAATATGAGAAACTTATTTTATAGTAAATATTAATTTATATAGAAGATTTAATTTTATGGCTTCTTTAATTGGTAAATTTTCAATCAATAAAATTAGCAAATATTTACATTATACAATTTCAGGGACTCTAAGAAGTGAGGATTTGTTTATATGTAGGCTATAAAATATGTAATATTATGTAAGTTAATCTATCTATTTAAAAGAATAAATTTAAGAATCTAAGCAATGATTAATAATAAAGGCTCCATATATATAATTATATACAATGATTTTTATATACAAACTTAAAAACGCAAATTCTAATGAATTATAGGTGTACTAACAAACAATTATATGAATCAAGTTTTTTTGAAAAGGGGGGGGGAATAAATACAAGTTCAACGATTCAAGTATTAATTTAACGTAACTTCACTCAAATTTGTTCATGCATATCTAATTAACAATTCCTAATTTACAGTACGTTTTTTGCAGTGTGTGTGACTATCCTAGTTGAATCATGGCATACTAATTATATTTTCTTTACAGAAACATCCTACTAGATTAGTTTCTTTGAGATTTTTTTTGATATTCTGACGTACCTAGTCAAATAGATGTACTTAATATGTGTACAATAGTATGCTAATGAGTAGAACAATTGAGATAATTTGATAAGCAGCCGAGGTAGAGTAATTTTCAGTGCGTTGTACAATAGAAGTGATTTCTTTTTTATTTGTAATTTTAAAATTCTTTTTACCATGCTCAATTATTATAATTACCTCTTTGCATGATTAGTGTTTAATTAGGAGACGAATTCTTTGGGTAGAAGAACAGGGGAAGTTTGTGAGAGATATATTATTTCATAAACAATTGATAATCTTAAATAAATTAGATTAAACCCAGAAATGTAATGCTGCGTTAAAAAAAATGTTCAAATGATATTTTAACTTTAAGAATTCACTAAAGCAATATTAAAATAAACAGTAAACAAAGGTTTCTACTTATTTACACAATGCACCTTCATTCCTTTAAATACATGCATGTATTATTATATATACAGGCACCTTAATATAATTTTTAATATGTAATATAAAACAAAAAAGTCATTTTTTAGGATTACAGAAACATTCAAACTATGATTAGTGTATTAAAAAAAGTTTAGATAATTCACAAATGTTTTGAAACAATTGTTTTACTTATCTATTAATATCTGTATATTTATATCTTTAGATATCAAACGCTATGATAGGATTTAGAAATATAATTAAAAATATATCTAATTTAAGCCTCATTTACATGAAATAATTTTTATTTCACTTTAGACTTTAGTCAATATACAATATTACATCATATATTATAAACACATATAATATACGAAGTATTACTCATATAATTATAGTACACACACTATAACTATAAATATTAAATACAAACTTTTACATTTTTGAGTAAAACATATTTTAAAATTTATTGTTCTAGATGTGCTAATCACACCTATGTATTGAAGCACTGGCAATACAAAATTATAATTAACAAATCGATAATATATTTTTAATGTAGTAAACTTTTGTATTCATAACTGTGCATAAAGTTCTTCTAAAGAATCAACAAAAACCCTAGTATATTTTAAGCAAATATCAATATGTAAGATATAAAATTATTATATGAAACTAAACCAATTCTAGACGAAAGTTAAATACACAATTGCTATAATTTCATTAAATTTATAATTCTTTATTATGTCTGAATTTTAAAAGTAATTGAACAGATATAATGAAATTATTTTTCTAGTTTAGTTTAAGCTTAATTAATACATATTTATAATAAATAAATAGATAAATGAAAATAATTTATTTAATAAAATATATTCAACAATTTCATAGACTATATTATATTGTTTTGAAATAATTAAATTCAAAATAATTATTATTTATTAACTTGTCATATGTTAAGTTCACTTTCAAATGAAAATAGCTGTAAAACTTCACGATTTATAAAAACATTATCGGTATTTAATTACAATCAATAAGGATCAAAGTAATTAACAGTGAAAGGTGAAACAAGCAAAGTTCTACTCTAAGCCTATTAAAAGTGAAGCATAACAGTTATTGCGCCTACATACTTTGACTTGTTCTTTTATTATGGCCTATTTGGTTTCTAGCTTTACACCGTCCACACGGTATAATGATACATTCATACATTATATAAAATATACGTAGTTTCAGTTTGTGTTTTTGCAATGGAATGCTGTTTTAGCTCAGAGTATTACAGAAAACCCTTTTAAAATTCTTTATATATATATATATAATTATATATGTATGTATGTATGTATGTATGTATGTATGTATGTATGTATGTATGTATGTATGTATGTATGTATGTATGCATGTATATATGTATGTATGTATGTATGTATGTATGTATGTATGTATGTATGTATGTATGTATGTATGTATGTATGTATGTATGTATGTATGTATGTATGTATGTATGTATGTATGTATGTATGTATGTATGTATGTATGTATGTATGTATGTATGCATGTATTTATGTATGTATGTATATATGTATATATGTATGTATATGTTTTTGTATTTAAGTATGTATGTATGTATGTATGTATCAGCACCAGCTTCTGGAAGTTGTGCGAGATTATTGACATTAACAAGGAAGAAAAATTTTGCGGTGTCATGTATTTGACGCTAAAAGTAGAACAATTTTGATTTATGATCTTTCATTGAAAGATGAAACTGTTATCAGAGGCCAAACGTTTAATAGAAGACACGTCAAACATGTCTCTGAGCCATGTATTAAATGCCAATCATTCGTTGCAGGATGGATTAAAATAAATAAACAACACCTTTGGGAGAAAACTTTTAATGTTGAGGTAAAACTTAAGATAATGTTTGCCAAATCTTTATCATGCTCATAGGACAGCAATCATCCACACAAGAATTAAATACTTTCAGCTGTGAAAGGAGTTAAAAATAATCAATTTAAACATAATTTTTTGGTCATTGAGTTATTATAAACTGAAATAAATGGTACTGAACGCTGCATGGAATTTCTCTCTTTATTGTTTGAAAATGGAGATATTTACTCAAAACTTGTAATATATATGAAACGAAATAATACACACTAGCAAACCCAAGCATAAATTGCAATATACTTATGTTAAACTTTTTTTAGTCCCGTTTTTTAATTTTATAATTCTGTTTTTAAAGAATTAATATCCTCATTTGTATGTTTCGACCGATAAAAAAAGATCAATGTTGGGTCCACAAAGGTCACCACTTCGTATTAAAATTATTTCAACTATCGGTTAAAATTTTTGACATTTAATTAAGTGTTGCAAAGGTACATGTTATTACATTGCTATTAAATTCCTCACTTATAAATTTTGACCAATAAAAAATATAAATATTGAATATTGAGTCTAAAATGGATATAGATCATTGTTGTACAAACATATCTCCTAAGAGGTTTAAGTAAAATCAACATAAACATTTAGAGACTTACTTATATTTAATTACTCTATGGCATTGGAGAGTTATTGCGTTAAAACTTAAGTTTCATCTCTTTACATCTAAAGCTCACAAAATTGTATTAATATATTTGTCAATATCTCAGAAACTGTTGTATTTATAAAAATATATTTCAGGTAAATGTTTTTTATATTTAATAGTACTACAACTTTGCAATAATCATTTATTTAGTATCTCAAATAGTTTCGGAGAACCGGAAGTTTCTGGTTCTGTAAAGTACCCTAAGATTTATTTTCATGTTAAAATGAAAAGAGACAATTTTATTTATAATCTTAATCAACGCATAAATACGAATTTTAATCAAAATCGTTAGTGCCAATTTTGAGAAAATTGATTTTTTCTCTTTCAGCCCTTTACTACATTACTCTTTATTTTAAGTTTAAACAGACACGCAGACAGACGTCATTGCAAAGACCACTTTTTAGGGTTTGGGGGTCTTGAGACGTCGACATCCATCAACATTTCAGGCTAGGTTTTCTTTTGCGGTCGCAATACTTTTAACTTTTTTGTTCACAAAGTTAAAAATATATATATTTATGTATAGCTTGAAAGTTATTGTTTTTATAAAAATATTCGTCTTATAAAATATCTGTATTATAAGTAGATATACATATTTGTAATGATAAGTAATTTCATATCTCAAATAATTTAGGAGATTTTATAAAAATTTACGCATCAGACCGGAGCCCTTAAAGTAATTTTACCGAAATATTGAGAAGATATTTTGTTAGGAAATCTTATAAATGTTTATAAATGAAATTTAATCATAACCGTTATAACCGATTTTGAGAAAATCAGCTTTTTTCTCTTTTTGCCTTTCAGTAAACTACCCTTAATTTTAGGGTTCCAAAAACCTCTCGGGGCAACCCTATGAAAACCCTAGATACCAAGTCTTAGCCTGATCGGTAAAATAGTTTAGGCTCCAGTTTGAGGCACAGACAGACAGACGGAAAGTCAAAAACCACTTTTTTGGGTTCGGGGGGTCATCAAAATCTTGAGTTAGATTTTTTTGAGGATCACAATACTTTCTCTACCTGTAAGCTAGCGATAAAGTTAAAATACAGTTTGAAAGGAAATATCATAAAAGGGCCAGAGGAAATATGGACACGCGGCTTGGTAGCTCACGAAATACTTGTAAATAGGCTGAGCCCAGCTAAATTTCAAATAGCCATTCTGTGTCTGCAAAATGATGGAGCTGCACAAATAAATGCGTAAGTACATAGTATTTGAGAAGGAAAGGTTTATTGCTACATTAGTGTGAACTCGGTCGACTGTAAGTATGAAAGGGAAAAAGGCAACTACCATTAGAGGTTTTTAAGAGTTTGATGCCTACAAGATTACCACTACACAAAAAAACTTAAAAATAGGCAGTATATTGATGCTCATTGGCTACTTAATTACGTAACTGAAACTATGTCATGGGACTGCATCGTGGCGAGAAGTTGAACCAAAATCTATAATCCATGCAATAATTTTAACAGAAGGTAATGTATGTTTCTTACCGACAGTCTATTTGGTACCTGTAGACCATGATATAATCTCTTAATTTTGAGATGGAGCCAGGTCCCAGTTTATCTGGTGTTCTCAGTCATTGTTAATTCGCTACACGGTCAAATATTCGACATTGTTGATATATATGACCAATCCCATATTCGGCCATAACTCATTGTACGTCACCTTTTCGTATAAAATGTTCTAATTCATTTAATAAAAATAGAATGAATTTAGTTCAAGCTATTTTATCATAAATTATTTTACATACAAAGACTAACATTATATGTGCTTCTAAATTGAAGGTTAGGTTTTGTTTAAGTTTATTAGTATTATATTCAACCAATGGTTGATAGTCCTATAAACTAGTTAATATATAAAATTATAAATCAATTAAAATTATTTATAAATTATACATATACATGAGAATCTAAAAGTGGTAAGCTATTTAAGAAATAACACGCTTAGTACACCTGACCTAGATTTGAACCCCAACATCCTCACTTTCAGTGCTTCAGAATATATGAAAATTACATTTAGTCCACGTACTACAAACGTGGTTTATTTGGCTTTAAATTTAATGTACAGTCTTGATGAAGTTAATATTTTGAGAAAACCCTTAGTAAAATTATTTCCTCTTTATAATAAATGTTCCAATTATGATTTAAATATTTTTTGTCGGTGTTTTAATACAGTTATTCTTTGAAAACTAATATTATTCATAGACTCTTCATTAGTGGTTGTAAAGAGCCAAATTAAACATGAGAAGTTTTGTAGCAATTAGTGCGAGATAAGAGATTGTTAAAAAAAAAAAAGATAGCTGTTTAAATAAATAAAGTTAATTTCAGTGAAGGATGAAGAAAGATCATTTTAGATGTGTGGACTGTAGAAGAACCACACAATAATTTAACACTACTATTTCCACACATTCATTCTTAGATTAGCTCATAAAGATAATATTACCCTAAATGATGGCCACATGGACTGAGTGCCAAGCTTGTCTAGTATGGTTGATATGATGGAGGTAAGATTGGGGTTAAAAGATTCCATTGTGTACTGTAGAAGTTTATTATAAGTGGGTTTATAATCTACCACTCCACTATCTGGTGTACATTTATTTTAAATTCTAACTATAATTCTAACTAGATTTTTATTTTCGTATCAAATTTTTAGGAGAATTAATTAAGTAGTACCACTTTTATAATGATATTTATTACACCTTTTCAAGTCAAAAAGTATTATTATTTAATATAAGTTAGATTATTAAAATCAAATTTTAAATATTTTAAATTTGTAATGCTTGGTCTATTTCTAATAAACTCTGTTTAGTTTAGTTAGTTTATCTAAACGATTCAGTCGAAATACTATTCGAATTAGTTTTAAAACATTAACATAGACTAAGAGAGGTTTTAATATATTATTATTCAATATTTCATTGTGATAAGGCCACATAACAGAACTTAGAATGTTCTTAACTTGATTAGAATTATTTTGAATAAGCTTAGTTTTACAATTAATAATAATAGAATGAGTAATGATTGATTAGAACAGTGAAATATTTAAAAATCAACATTTCTTAAACATGTCATATAACTTGTTGCTAAATATTAACACTGCTATCTACTAGGTTTCATTCTCTTATAGGATTTGAAGTTGAAGAATGTATTGATGAATTGTTTAAAATATTTCACTGTTCTATTAAATCATTACTCATTCTATTGTTATTAATTGTAAAACTAGGCTTATTCAAAATAATTCCAGTAAAGTCAAGAACATGCTAAGCTTTGTTATGTGGCGTTATCACAAATATATCATATAAATATCATATATACCATATAAATATCATATATATATATATATGATTTAGGAATGGATCGAGTCATTTCAAACTTTTGATTTTGCATTAGTTTAATCTAATTTTCTTTCTCATTATTAAACCAACAGTACAATCTTATTTGGTGTGATAGGGCACACTAATTTTTGTCAGCACGGTCATATTTTTAAGGGGTTTCATTCTTTTATACAAAGCATAAACTAAACTAATACAAAAAAATAAATTTTTAGAATGTTTGTCTAACTCTCTGTATGTTTGTTTTCAAGTAAATTCAAAAATTACTTATCAGATGGAGATGGGACTTCTGTTGTAATTCTTCTTTTTCAGGGAACCATGATTGCAATGAACACCAAAATAAATGGTTTAGACTTGACATAGAATAAATAAAATTAAATAAACCTAATTTACAGGCAAAACCATAAACTAACTGAAAAATTACCTAAAATTAAAGAATAGTTTTAATTTATTATCAAAGGATCAAAATTAAATAAGCACAATTTATATGAAAATTAAAAAAATTGAAAAAATACTTAAATTTAAGACAAAAGAAGCATACCAAGGTGGACCTTTTTACACGGAGGCGATGTTACAATGAACAGTAAATACATACAGTATTTACTTTTAGACTTATTCACTACATTAGTTATAAATCATTGTATTTTAATTAGGAATTCTGCACTGTGCGAAATTCATTGTTTACTATTAGTTAAGCACTATGCATGAATATGAACCTAGCCTGATCTATGTAAATTAAAGGACAAATGACAGATGATGGTTTCCTTATGTGTATATTTTATTGGTGAAAGAAACACAATCTAATTTATTGTGTGAATGCATAAAATGTCATAAAACATACACCGAAAACACTCGTTGCCAAGGATATTTATAATATATGGTTTGTTAATTAATATTGCCTCCAAGCCCCTCTTTGCTAAGGAGAGTTACAACAAAGAAATTAATTCTTTAAGAGTCAATATACTTGAGTCGATAAAAATTCAAGACACAAATGTGATCACACTAATAGTCGGTTTTTCCAACACTGCCTTGCTAGCTGATGAGATAGTGTGATGATACATTTTTCGAATTAAGAGAAAATATCCGGAGAGACATACAGATGAAATACCAGAAGTAGAGTTTAAACTTGGTCATTTATCAATTTAGTTATATCAAAAATGTTGGCGACTGTAATTAATACGAACTAACATACAATTTCCACAAAAAAAAAAACATAAACATAGAATAAAACATTAAAATTTGTATATCATTGCTGACAATTTTAGGGTAATATTTAGACAGTTCGTCAAATACCTATTGTATTTCATAATAAGTTGTATGAATATAAAGAATAAACAGAGATGTTATAATTTAAAAAAATACTTATTTTATTATATTATTTATGTGGTTTTGCTCATTTCAAATTTTTACACTAATTTTGTTTGGCTTAGTGATATATATCTATATATAAAAGGCAATATCCACTCAGTGACCCATTCATACCCATATTACCCCAAACCCTCGGCCTGTAAAAGTAAAATTTTGCGTGAAGGTCCTCTTTTAGAGGGACCTAGGCAAGATATATGAGGGGGAATTTAGTTTCAAAAGGGTGAAAAGGGGAGTTGAAATTTTTCAAAATTCACTGATATTTTCTTTTGAACCAGTGGATGTACGACTTTGAAATTTAAAATGAAGGTTCCTTTACAGAAGTGGGTGAGAAAGTTTTTGGGGTCTTACATATCTCTTCACCTAAGAGTGTGGAGAGGGGTAGAATTGTATGAGACTAAATTACTCACTCATCACTGTAATTCCTCAAACTCTGGGTCTGGAAATCTGAAATTTTACTTGACATGAAGGTTATCCAATGCAGCTTGATAAAACTAAAATTAGGGAGTTTCAAAATATTAGAAAACCTGTCTTATATGTGGTAGAAAAGATTAAAACTTGGCATACACAGAGAGAGACAAATCCAGATAACTAAATAAATCTTAAAATGTTATGTATCTAAAAGTGAATAAAAGGCCTTGGATGCGTGGAATCAAAATTCACAAAACTAATAGTAAACAGTTACTTCGTAATGTGGTAGGGACATTTAAGTTTGGCAGATGGGTAAAAATAACGCTCCAAATGATTACTAAGGGGTGATATGCTCAATTTTTAATCGGGACTTTATAAAATATGGAAGGGGGGTTAGGGAGGGATTGAAAGAATATAAAAGCACTTTCGATGTGGTAGAAAATTTAAATTTGGCAAGCAGGTATAAGAACAACATCACATAAACATATTTATATTAAATTTTGAAATTTATAAGTCGGAGTTGTTTAAATATATATTGTTATATTTTCCATTACTATTAGAAATAACTACTTATCTGTTTGGTAGAAAAATTAAATTTATCAAGAAGGTATAAAGACTTATTCATATAGACATAACAGACTAAAGATTTTAAATGGACAAATGAGGGATGAAGAGGTGTGTGGTTAAGTGAAACTGAAAAATCCTCTTAGGTGAGGCAGCTAATGGAAACTTACCATGAATGAAGAGAATTACTCCAATAACATATTAAGTAATACATATTTACTATTTAAAAAGGGAGATGGTGAAATTCGAGCTTTAATAACTCTTAAAATTAAAATAATAAATATGGTTTTAGTGTGGTGGAAGATTGAAATTTGTCAGGTGGTTATAAAAACGACCCCAAACAAACATTAATATCAGATCTTTATATTTCATAATGATCAAGTGGTAAATGGGGATGTGGGTTCTCTTCAGATTTATAGAACCAATATAAAAAAACTTTTTGGAGTTATATAAAATAATTGTAGTTCTACATTTAAGTTATGAGAGCTTCCTTGAGAACCAAATGATGTCTGAACAGATCTAATTTCAAAAAATAAATCCTGGGAAATAGAAGAAATGAAAATTGATACAACTAATAGAATTATGGAATATAATTTTCGGGGTATCTTAAAATTTAAATTTGGCAAGCACGTAAATAAACCTAGTAAGGTAATCAAATAAATATTTAAACTCCAAACGGGAATGTATTAATTGGAAAATGAAGAGGTTAGGGGGTTAGTAGCTTAAAATATTTGCAAAATAATTACTATAAATCTTTTTGTCGTGGAAGCAAATTTAAATCCGTCAAGTTTATATAAGTATTACCTTAAAATAACCAATTATAAAAGTTGAAAAGATTGAAATTTAAAAATAGGGGACGGGAAATCGCTAATAGAAAAATAAAATTTCTCGATATGGTAAAAGAAAAAAAATTGTATAGGTAGACAAAAATATTCTGAAAAAAAAAAATGCCAAAAAATAAGGATCATTAAATTTAAGAGGCTACAATAGCGTAGCGATAACACAGATATAAATCGAAGTATAAACTATCACCTTTCTAGCAGCGATATAAAACTAATATAATATAAAAAAAAGTTGGCGTCAAAGATCGGTGAACCATGAAGATCTTAGGGAAATCATGATACAGATTACTAAAAATATTTCTGAAACAGAATATATTAATTATTTTGGCTCGTTAGCGAACCGTATTACTCTTTTTTTCCATCATATTTCTGTAACAATGTATATTAGTCCATTTATCAATTTTTATTTTCTTGCTTAGGTATAGATTGCGTTTTTTATGCACTCATAAACAGTAATATGTATATCATATATTTTAATGTATTCTAATTTATTAACTACCATGATTCGCTTGTAGTTAGCTATAGTTAGCTCAAGTTTTGTACAGCGATGAACTATAAAAAGGGGGATGTAATTTTGCGGGGATATTTGATTTCAAATTCTGTTTGGATCTACTGAGAAGGTTTTTCTTAAGTGGTTTCCTACTCTCCATTCACGAAAATGTTGGTAGATTACCACTAAAATATTTCCTTCCTCATCCCTACCTCATTATAGTAGCTAACATACATGTTTAGAACCTGAACAGCTTTATATTAAGAAACAGTGATAATTTTTTTTTGTGCTGCGTAACTGTGTGAAGAACAGGTAAAACCGCTAATAATGCAAGCTAAGATAGCACTTATAAAAGATAAATCTTAATTAGGGGACCTTCTTTGAAATGTTTGTAATTATATTCAACTTCAGATCTTGTTAATTAACTCTTCCCAAATCGATATCTGCTATAGGAGCTTTCATTGAGACAATATTCTTGTAAAAGGATAACCATCGTTGTAAAAACATGAGTTTTGACGTAGGAGGACTGTGAACTATTTAAAACCCTTAGTAAAATGCCATTCACTTATTTTTAGTCCTTTTAAAACGTCTATAAAACTAATTATTAGGTAAAACAAACAAAAATATTTATAAAACTTTTCTGATATCACTGACAAACTCTATTTTGAATTTTGATTGTAGACCTATACGGTAGTATAGGCAATATATGATTAATTTGGATTAGGTTGTTATTATGTAATCAAATACCCTTTTAGTATAAGATATGCTACGAGCTAGGGATAGTTTACAGACTGTCGAAGCTTATCTTAATATGTTTTTGGCTTTTTTAGTTTATTGGATAAAATTAAAGAATATTTAACTTTTTGCACGCATATAATAAATAATATTAATCATTTGTATACTGTTAAATTGTCAATGCGTAATAAGAGGGGGTTAAAGGGTTAAATTCATCCTCCCTTGGATCTGATATTTTTAAACTGCATTATTTACTGCATAAACAATCAAAATGCACGTGCAAAAGTGCGAACTCTTTCACTATTAGCCACCATTCCAATGTTTAAGTACTGTACATTATTGTATAAGTTTCTCAACTCAATCAAGGTGATTTTATATATGACTAGGTATTTCTCGTGTCATGGTTTAGTTATTATCACGTTTGAACGGTGTAGCTTTGAGCTCAAGGACATAGTTGGGGGTCGGGGGGTCAACTCTCCCCCCTCCTAGAAGTTAACCAAAGACAGCTAAGCTATTTACGATGTAAACAAAACAAGAAAATAAAAGTTAGCTTGCTTCATCTAATGTTTAAGTAGAGTACATTTTCTAAATAGTTTTTGGGTGTGTTCATTAGTCAGGCAACAAATCTGAATAGACAAAGACAAAATATTGATAGAGAGAGAAAAGGAAGCAACTTTATTTGTGTATAGGTTAGGGGTTAACCAAACAAACAGGGATTTTGAAGAACTTGTTTCTCTCCCCTTACATAAACACATCAATGGACCTCCACAAGCACACATTTTATGATTTAGATTGGTCCTCACTTGATTTTTTTTAACTATACTTCTCTAGAATCTATTTGGAGTAGTCTTCCTTCAGATTTTTATTTTAAATTTTGATATGTCTATAAAATATTAAGAACATTCCTCGTCTGATTTCTTAAATATTAATTCGATGTCCTTAGAAGATTTTTGGAATTTGATTTTAATCGTATCATATTTGAAAATATAATAGGAGTTAACTAAATCTCAAAAGGGGCAAGTTTAGTCCAGGGGGAAGAATTATTTACAGTAACCATGACACCCCCTACTCACAAATGCCCCTCTCCTGGTTAGGCCGATAACTATACCTTTATTAAATAAGTGTTCATTGTACATTTTTGGACTTTTTGGTAGGAGGAATTATGTTAGTTTCTAAATGTTAGACAAATTTTAGTACTTAAATCCCTTCTCTCAACGACCATAAAAATATACTCCATATAGCTTATAGAGGTATTAAATTTTCGGGATTTTTCTTTGATTATGGTACTTGTTGTGGGGACTATCCCACCAAATTATTGTATTGGATATGGCCTTGTTTGACCTAACAGGGATTCAAACTTTCAAAGCTACCAGAACACGTTCAATGTACTAAAGCATAGTGGTTTTAGAGGCTTTAACAATGTCATGGAGCCCATGATAAAATAAAATATAATTTGAACATTAATAATTTATATATAGGGTATAATAAAAGAATAACATTTTACAACGTACTATAATTTATGTGAAATTTAGTTTGCCCTACATACATAATATGAACACTGCTAGAATCTCTTTTAAAAATAGCAAATCTTGTCAAATAGTTCAAATTTTGGAGATAAAAATGTTTTTAAAAATCCTATTACATTTGAATATCTCTTTGTTTTTGAACGTTTGATTGATTTTTTTACTTTAACGTGTAATTTATAGCATTTGCGTTGTTTAAGTCTTAACTCTTAGTTAACATTAAGAATAATTATTAAGTCAGAATCGTATACAATCTCCCTTCAAAAAACAGGCATGGCCTATTATTTTTATGATTTATTGAAACACTATAAATATATGATTTTTCTTAAATATTAAATCATTTTTTATTCTAAATATTTTTTTTTCAGAAAAAAAGTAATTAATAAACCTTACCAAATGACGTATTTTTTAAAGAGATGTATATTTTTATTTAGCCTCAGATACACATTTTGATAAAAATCGTTGGAGTCATTTTCAAAAGATTTCAACTTTACAAAGATTAGTTAGTAATAAACAACATTCAAATTGCAATGATCCTTATTTTCATATTTCATAATTTATCCAAATTTAAATATTTATTTTTAACTTTCGGTATATTTTTCCATTTATCTACTCAGCGATTTATTTATTTAATATAAATGCATTATATACTTCTTTTTGACAACCACACTTCACTGGCACTGTGTTTATTTCATAGTACTAACTTTTCTGTAATCAGCCTATAAAATTTTCCACAATGATGCAATTTTCCTTTGTTAAGGACGGGAAAGTCCTAACAAAGAAGAAAGACTTCACTCTGTGCTGGAAACTTAAATTGTGAGGACGTAGTTTTATGATATCTCAAAATAGTTTTGTAATACTTTCATCATGTTTCATTAAAAGAATTATTAAATATTCTTAAAAGTAAACCTAAATAAATGTGAATTTAAAAGCGTTTTCCGTGAAATTTTCATCCATACAAATTACCTGTAAGGCATGGTGAGACATGGGATACTAACATATTTTTAATTTTCAAAAGCACCCTTTAATAGCTGCCAAATTGTCGGGCAATAAAGACTAAGTAAAGGGAATGTTAATTGTGGCCCGCCTTGACGTGTGTACTATCATAATTGACATACACTGCAGGGCACGTATAATCCCGTATACCACGATAAAATAAAAAGTTTTCCAAGAAATTAAAGTTATTGATTATTTAAAACACTCAAAATATATCCATTTTAAACATAATCTCTACAGAAATTTTCAAAAAATTTCAAATTAAAAAAAGAAATCTTATTAAATTGTTCATAAATCAGTATTTCTACAAACAAAATTATTCATTTTTATTTATCATATAAGCTACTCTACAAATGTCAATTTTAAATCAAAATTGATAAAATTTCTGTTGAAAAATAAACTAAATTTCTAACTTAAGTAATGTGTACACTATCTTTAATTCTATTTATAGAATCAAAATCATGGTTTCAGTTAGAACTATGACCATATAACATATAAATATCAAGTTGAAGAAAATCCATTATATAGTTTCGACTGTAGCCCCAGTTAAAAACTAATATAATTAATATAACACACAACTTTTCATAATACCAAGATTGAAAATTGTCATGGCTAAATTTCATTTTATACATGAGAAAAATCTCTAAATGGTTTCTAAAAGCCTACCTCCTAAACCCCTACCTCCCAACGACATTGGCTACGAGAATAGGAAAAAAAATTGTAAGTAAGAATAGATTTTACTAAAAAATTGCTTAGGAATATGATAAAAAAATAACATTCATTTATGTTGAGCTCACTAGGATAGTGAATAATTGATAATATTTTTGATGAAAAAGTCATGATTGTGTTTCAAGCAAGATATTTTTATTTTATAGTTTAATAAAAAATAACAAAAATAAATATTCATTAATCTGTGTTATTTTATTATTATTATTTTATTAACTGTTTTATACAAGTAGATTCATTATTCTACTTGCATTAAATATTTAACAAACAACTATGATATATCAGCACTATTATCGACACACTTCAAAAAACCAGAAAGGTAGCAGTCTTATGTTGGCTGCTTAGATTATGGTCTTATCCTATAATCTACGTCATATTGGAACCAAACAGGTAAGCTTCCTATAGAATATGCTATTCATATAATTGCAAACAACGAACGATTTAAGTTTAATACGTTCCATGCTATAAGAGTTAGTAAAAGTAATTAAATTTCAAACCACAAATAGCTTACACATTCCAGTTTAAATAGAGATATTAATTAAAGCTGAGGAAAAAACAAGAAGTATCCAAATTGGTATATTAGTAGGTAATTTATTTTATATAGTTTAGCCTGTGGCAATGAGGTCTTATGCACTGGACTCGAATTTTACTTTAAAATAAAGGTATGGTCTAGAATTTTTGGTTAGTTGACAGGAAAAAGTTTTTCAAATTTTATTTTCAACGTGGTTTATCTATCCTTTCTGCATAATGTTTCAAGTAAATTTATTTACGCTACCATTATAATAACTACCTCTGTAATAGGATGTTAATTCATAGTAAGTTTAAGTAGGCATAGTATTATTTAGTTTTACAAACAATTTCCAATATAGTCAAAGATTAAAAAATAATTATATGGTTATTATAACGCAATTAAAAATGTTACTCTATAACGGTACCAAGATATTATACAAAAGGGACTATTAAATATAACGATCGATAAATAAATAAACAATAAGGAATTAAATTTTTCTTTAGGTAAAATCTCTCAACCTATAATTGTATTAATGGTCAGAGTTTTAGCAAAACAATGTTAGTCTCATTTGAGATTGTAAATGTGATAAAAAGAATTAAATCCTCTATGAGTTACGATAATTCTACAGTAAAAATTCCTTAGAAGCTTTGATGCGTTTCCTATAAATGTTATAAAAATTTATATTTATCATAATCTAATATATATTTTAACCTTTAGAGACTTTAGAGACTAAATTAATTACTAAATATACTAAGTACTAAAATTTAATCCAGACTTTTGCAGTTAATTTTGATTTACTAAGCCACGTTTCTTTTGATCAAACCATTTGTATAGTAAATAAATAAAATGTGATTTTTTTTAAAACATGCGAATATATTTAAGAATTATATATGTCCATGGATTATAATTAGTTTTAAATGAAGAATAAATGAATGTTGACTTTTCCCAAACAGAATAGATTATATCATTAGAAATACAGCGTCAAAATCAGTTAAAAGAAAAATATTGTCACATCTCTCAATAAAAAATAATGATAATAGTCACCATTACAATTGGTCACATAATCTAAGCGATCGGTCTAAAAAGTACTGAATTGCCAATTACGGGATGTTCAAGGTTCAAATCTCGCCTATGTGTATTTCAGTCGGTCTATCCATCGCAACATTGTTATCGCAGTCAATGTAAATAAACTAGTGGTATCTGTTTGGGCGAAAAGTTACCAGTTTCCAATTCCTCAACATGTCATGACTCGTGGGCTAAATATACCAGGCCATAAGCAAATAAAATAATAATAAATAAGAAACTGTTTAAATTATTTTAAATACCACTAGCTTTGAAAAAGTATACACGTACAGTACAATACAGTAATACTAAGGTTTTGATATGTAAGATTAGGTAAGATGATGGAGCCTGTTCTGTACCACAAGATTTTTGGGAGTATATATATATATATATATATATATATAAGTATATATATGTATATATATATATAAGTATATATACACATATATAAGTATATATACACATAAGTATACATATATATATCTACATATAATTGATTGATTGGATGAGATTAAAAAGGAAAATATTCCACTTTTTTGTCATTTCAAACTGAGATAGCCATTTCTTAGCTGACCCAACGCTGCATCAATTGGCCTAAAGAAAAGTAAACATTCCTTCATTTCTAATGCAAGTAAACAAGCCTTCAATATTTGAATGCGGTGGTAAAGGAAACGATTCCAGGAATGTTTCCCTTCTTGCACGCGATAACTTATTAAGTTAAGTCTGTTAAGAATAAAAATATCATTGTACTTTAAGGTTTGGAGTCCTGATACTATCAAGAAGAGTACAAAAAGTGTTGGGGGGGGGGGCGGGGTAATGAAACATTTCTAATCGGTAAATACAGACCCCTAGTATACAGACAAGATCAGAAAGGTTATGTACAAGCACATTCATTCATTGACAGACTTCTTGGTGATGTGTTCAAACTGTATAAAGGTCGTGGTAACTTTGAACTTCCCACAACTTCTGTGTATTGTTAAAAGGTTCCTATAAAATGAATATATATATATATATCAGAAAGGTTGTGCACTATGTTCCCGACGAACACAAGGAGTTATAGACAACATTTTGTTATGGCCAATAAACAGCTCAAGCTGACGAAATTCAAGAGGATAGTGACTAGAAAAACATAAGACACACTGATAATGAAAACAATCATTTATATGTGTTTTTTGTAAGAATTTTAATCCTTTTTTAATTTTTATGACTAGTTTAGGACAATGTTTTTATTTTGCTTTTTTTTCATATTTTTCAAACAATTTATTATTCATATTCACTCCTCGATGAAATATGTGTCATAAATATTATTCTAATAATGATTTAATTAGGAAATAATAAAGATTTTTACAAGTAATACATTAATTTAAAATCATTACCACTCTTTAAATATGTTGAGGAGTAAAAACATTCCATTAAATTAATTTATGTAAAGCACTCATATTTTATTTTTGAAATTTTAAAACAATCTAAGAATGTGTTCAGCTCATTTAACGTTACAATTGGTTAATTTGTAAGTATTTATGTAAAACGATTACTTTCAGCAGTAATCAATTTTTCGTTTTTCCAAAAAATAAGGTTGAACGGAATCTTTTCCTTTTTAATCTCACCCATTCAATATTGAGGTAACATATATTTATTTAAGAAACCCGTCAAGAATATTGGGCCTTAATAAAAATATATGTCGCGTGCCACATGCTTCCAGTGGTTCGTGGGATAGATCATTCAAATATAAGGTATTTTAAAACATCGTTTTAACAAAAGTTCTGCTATGTTGCTTTAATGTGGACAAGTCTTAAGGTGTGGAGATACCTTTTTTGACAAATATAAATAGCAATTTTAACATTTCTTCATATCGGCAACTATACATTTTTATGTTTACAACCTTCGCCAAAGCAACATTTGACATAACGTTACAAAGTTTATTAGAATCAATAAGATTCTATCTTTAAAATTGTAGTTTATCTCTTACATTCTCTGAGTATTTGTCTAAATCTGAGTTGCGAATTATTATTTAGAGTTATTTTTAATGGGTTTTTTAAATACTAAATCAGCTTTATTAATCAATTAATCACACAATTAAAAAATCATAAGGTATTTAGCAAATCCACGTGCAAAAGTGCAATACTCATGTATTTATATAAAACAATATTATTTTATTTAACAAAGACTATGTATAAACTAATTAAAATAAATATTTTTCTCAAATGAATAAAATATAAGGAGCCGTAAAAGTAGATATTTTCAGTAATATTCAAATACAACATACACAACATGAATAGCAAAACAAAACAATCAAGAAACCAACACTCCACATAGATTCCAAGGCCACCTCTTTTTGTTAGACTTCCCAAAAACAAAAATCACTCCATGAATAAAAACAATATTTTCATAGAGATTCCAACGCCATCTCAATTCTTGTTACATCGTATATTTCAACTAAATTAAGGTGACGTCAGTGATCTTGTTAGTGATTATCACAATGATAAATACTTTAATAAATTCTTACATTTGAATATATATTTTTTCCGTAACATATTTATGAGATAAACTAAAATTATATTAATTTATTGACAGGTAGCCCCCAACCAAAGATGTGTCCCCAAGCCCTATCTATTTATTTTGGAGATGTGTCTGGGGGGGGGTAGAGAGGGGCTAGAAATGAGCGGGCGAAATTTCTCGTAGATATATCTGGGGAAGAGGGTAGTCAGAGGGATTTGAAAGGAATTTTTATTACAAGTTTTCAAGGGGAACCCCCAAACCTAAGATGGGCCCCATAGTGCCAGAGGTTTCAAAGATACTTCAGATAAGGGGGCGAGAGCTGGAAGGGTTGTTTTTTTTTGGGGGGGGGGGGCTTTTTTTAAGCAATATCTCAAGAGGTACCTCCAACCTGAAGACAGGCCCATAGCCCCGGTGGTTCTAGAGAATCATATGGGATTAATTTAAGGGGGTGATATTTTCAACTTCCGGTAGAAATTTTTGTCATTATAATAGTGGTTTTATATCTTCAGGACAAAACATTTCTACTAAAGTCTTCATTGGTCAATTTAGACTAAAAAAATACATCGATATTGGGTATTACAAGGATATACACTCGTATTAAAGCAATATACTAGGATTTACTAATGATACTTTGTGTTTAAATTCACACAAACTAAAAAAAAAAATATTTCTTGTGTTTTTGAAAATGTGTTACCTTTCCCTTATTGTATTCAAAATAATTTATAAACCAATCATAATAACGTTGGATAAGATATCATTAGCCATTTTAATGAAGATGACTCTTAATACTCGAAACCACTGGGTTATCTACAGGAATTGAAAGAATACATAAAAATAAAACATGAACAATTTAAATAAAATGTTTTGATTTAGACTACAATAATAATATAGAAAATAGACAATTATTGAAACTTTCGTAGGTTTATTATTGTTTCCTTTTTTTTTTACCAAATCCCAATCCTACCAATGGAATTCCCAAAAATTATAATTATAATCTGACATCTAATAAAATATATAGTATTACCTATATTCTTAAACAAAAATGTATCACTTAAAATAACAATCTGTGAACATGGTTGAATTTAGGAGTTTAGAACATATAATACTAGAGTAAAAGAAAGATAATATAGAATGAACTTATATAATATATAATTATAGTTTTAGGTAAGCCAAAAAAAAAGGAGTTTTGTTTAGTAAAGAGAAGAAAAAATCAATATAATTAATATTTAGATATAAAATATTATAATAATTAATTTTCTGGAATAGATAAAGAGTCAGAATATATTTAGTCAGTTCTGAAATATTTTACATAAATCCTGGTTCCTTGATAAAAGAAAAAAAAATTTTTTTTAAGTTTTAGCTTGATCTCACCAATGAATTCATCCATGTTGAAACAGTACAAATTTCGGAAATATATTTCCTTTTATTAATTCCAACTTGTTAACAATTTAACGGAATAAACAATCTCTATTTCTCGCCCATACACTTAACTTTCCATTTATGTACTTGAACTTTACTTTCAAGACATTGTTCCACTCTAAAAATAAATTTAGTTAGGAGTTACATAGATTTTGCTCCATATTTTTCAAAAGTGTTTTTTTAATGAACAAGTAATTATTTTTAAAAATTTTTTTATAAATTACCTGTACTTAACACAATTATTATGGTGTATAGTATTATGTGTTATAATCATTATTGATCAAATATATTTGTTAAACAATTATTCAAACCAAAATATCATTGAACCAACTATATTCATTAAAAATTTCAAGTAATTATAATATGCCCCAACTTAAAACAATTACCATCAGCTTTTGTTATGACACCGAACAACAAGTTATATTAATAACGCTCTTTGTTTTCAACAACATAATTCAACACCAAACTTGATTTTGTACAACAATTACTAAGATATAAGACTAATTCTAATTGGCATTACTCTGGAGCCAAACAATGCGAGTATGCGAGGGCTCGCCATGTATGCGTGCGCTGTAATACACACGGTGATAAAAGACGTAGATAATAGTGAAACTTGAAAGGAGTTAATTACTCAAACATGGTCTTAGTATTTTCGCGGTGAAAGGCACTAGTGTGGTTGAACTCGGAACTCGTTATATAATGGCCACTAGATCTAACATCGTAGACGCATCCGTTTTCATGCTATTAGGCTATAAACTACTGTTTAAGTTTATACGCTTTAGTGATAGTGTATTGTTACTAAGCTCACATAGGTGGGCACGTGGTCTTTATGTCAAGCTCATTTAGTTGAGTTTTTCTGTGACGTCAAGACTGGGTCTCAATTTCCGGCTGGATGCACTAAAACTTAGTTTTCCTAAATGGTTTTCCAATGTACCTTCATGCAAATTAGGGTCAATTTTAATTTTACTTAATTCATCCTTAACCCATTATAATAGTTATCCTCAAAGCTTTAACTCAGTCGGTAGAGTGTCTGCTTACTGAGCTAGGGGCCCACGGTTCGATTCCCGATGTGGCCAAAAACTGTTTAATTGGTATAATGATCGGTTTCCTTTTCACAGTGACGAATTAACCGATGGGGGGGGCTGAATATTGTGTCTGTTCCATATTTAAATTAGTTTATAATTATTGTACTAATATTTCAGTTGGTTCAGAAAGTGAAAGTTAAACACCTTATATAAATTTAAATTTATAATATATATTCGTATGGCCTATTCGCGCAATGAGACTCGGCGGGAAAATATAATCACTTTGAGATGGTTGAGCGGTTTAACAATTAACTCGCACTATCATTTGTTGTAATAGATGGTTAAATCAGGGTTTGAGAACCACATTGGCACTTCTCTTTTTCCTAACAATTAGATTTGATAATTCGATTTATAGCACGTATTGATCCTTAAACCTCCAATTATAAGTTGTATCTCTTACAATATTTGCTTTCAAAGGATTTAAACATCTGTATCTGTAATTGAAAATATGAATTACAGTTAGTGAGCTAATTAATGATTTAAAACTGAACATTCTAGACGTCCTCGGGTAACAAAATTAACCCATTGAAGAAATCAAATGAAAACACGTGCCAGAATAAAACTTTGACTATTTTTGAATAAATAAATTCTAGTATGCAATTCATAACCATGGCTTGGATCCAAGACGAGCGTGCTAAGGGTGATTTTATCTAATATTGTATCCCACTTTTCCTTTACAGAAATTAAGATTTTATGTTTCCTCTAAGATTATACCTACCTGATTCATACTGATGTGTATAAACACGCGGATAGCTCGAAATGGTGGTAAGACAAAATTTACACAAGAAAAAATAATTGTTGGGAACTTAAGATTGAGGTCCAATATATACGATGCTAGACCCGATTTTCATTTTACCAGAATAAATGAACACAATAGATCTCTGATCGGATACAGCGTTTACAATTCGCTATATCCTCTGGTATGAACTAGAGCCAGTTGTCACTTTCAAAAACCAATTCAAAAAATAGTAAGAAATAATTATTATGCTACAAACTTAATTTTCAAACCCTACCTTGTTTCTAAATATAGCTATGGCCCTTACCCAACCTAACTTAACCTAACCTTATATTCGTTTGTGAATTTAGTTCTTATTTTATTTTGAAAGCAAAGCTCCTCATTTTCTCGTGGACTTCCGTGCAACTTAGGGGAAGCAGGGGTTAATCCTCGAGCCCCCCCTCCCACCTCCTCCCTTAGAACCTCTTAAAAGTGGTTGAACTGGGCTATTACACTTTGGTTACTTGTAATCCCATCCTTGGGGAGGAACTCGACATCCCCACGTCTCTTCAGTGCTGCCTGGGCTTTATAGCTGACGGTGGAACACCTTTGAGGGGCCAACTAAACTTTGGGTTGACCACTATACATACATAGCCCAATTTAATAGCAATTCATTTCTTTTAAAAGAAAACATTTTTAGCTTGATCAACAAGAATAAGTACCTTAGCTTAGCTATAATATTTCTGTTTGTATCGAAAATTTTTCAATGTTTGTTTTACTAGGTCTACTAGCGGCAATTGCTCAGCAATGTCCATGGAAAGTTAGTGAGCTTGTTAAATTTATTTTCATTAATAGCTGAAATTTCTCCTTGATGATACCTTTTTATATTTAAAAAAAACACTGTTATATTACACGTAAATACTGATAAAGAACGACGTGGAATACCTTTTGGACATTCGAAACCGATAATCATGCAATTTAATTCTTAACTGTTGTTATATATTTATATATTATAATATACAGTATTACTTTTAATTTCAAAAAATTGCACCCTGACTTTTTATTTAGAATTTTTGTAAAATTCCAGTTTTACTATTATTTGTTTGCTACCTGCACCAGCAGTCACACAATCAAAGACGCCATGCTTACAGTAAGTTAGTTCTAAAAGTAAAATAAAATGTTTGATGCGCACTTACGCTAGTATCCTTGAGAATGAGGACTAAATTTCCACTTTAAGTGCCCCTTGATTTGGCAGTGATTAAGAGGCTTAAAAAGTCAGGCCTTCAATAATTATTTTTAAACACTCAAACCAAGGATAACAAAATTATATAAGCCTATTAAAATTTTCCAACCTCTAAGTTTATGTTTTTTAACGCCCCAATAAATTGTCACGATGTCTAATTTGTTAGGATTTCAATGCATGTACAGACCTGTGAATATATGCCAAAATTACACACCCTGAGGATTTTACTGAGTGCATTTGAAAAGTGTAGGTTTTATTGGCTTATTGGTGCTATTGTTTATTGGTTAAACGTAATATGGCATCAGGTTACATATAACTTAAGAAATTCCCCCAAGGTGCACTCCATGAGATTTCACTAATTAAAAAAAAAGAAGCAAAGTTTCGGATTTCAATGTTTCTTGGTTTTGAAGCCAGCCCACCCACAATGATGGTTGCGTGGCTAAAAGGGTTAAGTTTGCAAAATATGTAAAAGTAAAAGAGAGTACGCTAGATTTTAACACATACTAATATTTCCTTAAAAACGCCAGATTGCTATTTTTCTTGCAAGTATGAATTTAGAAATTGTAAAAAAAAAGGGGGGAGGGGGGCACAGATATATTTACTGGAGAAACATTTGCGTACCCTGGTAGGCATATTTTTCCTTAACACGCGTCCTTATTGCCAATGGCCTTGTCCAGTGCCCACTGCCCATCGTTACTCTCCCACAACCTAGCGTTAAGGTGCGTGATAAAAATAACTTTTTGATTAATGTTCATAAGGTTTTATTTATATGTAAATAAAATATAAGATAAAAAATACTTATGAAAACCATGACCTAGTATTTTAGGATAAGTTTCACTTTATAAACACAAATGTTAGTAGTAGTTTATCATGTTAAAATTTTCATTGTGTTCTAAATTCTAAATTTTCATGAGGCCAATGCACACGAGTGAAAAGTGTTAATTGAATTCAAAGCTAGACAAAAAGCAATTTATTCTCCATTCAAGCCCAACTTCACACCCACAAGTAATTATCCTGTACTTCCACTCTTGAAACTAAGATACAACCTCATTGGCTGCCACCATAGCCCTCACCCTTCACTTTTATTAGTATAAAAATATACTCTACCTATAGGGAGGCCCTCCCTTAAATTCACCCTTGTTTTCTTGGTTATAGAGATATCCACGCAACTGGTGAATGCTTTTAAATATATACGAGTTAGATAATTACGTTTGTACACAATATTCTCAATTATCCTCAAATACCAATACCAAGACTTCAATGTCTATAATTATTTACTTTTAATCTGTCAACAACAATAGTCTAGTGATTTAAGGCCTTAAACTCGAGATATATAGGTATACGTATGCAAATAATACACTGAATGTACACACACCAAGGTTTAACCACGTATATATTATGCTTATGCTAAGTTTAAGTTATTTTTTTTAGATTGTCAGTTCCTGAACATTTGGACAAGATGTTCAAGGTGTCTGATTAACTATATCAGTATAAATGTAGATAAGTAAAAAAATAGTATTATCTACATATCTTTAGGTGTCATAAAACAAGAAGTTCTATTAAATGATATATCTTATTAGGTAGGCCTATTTTGAATTTGGAGCAAAATGGTCGAAGGACGTTACATTATAAATATATGTACAAATTTAAAAAATACTCTTAAGAGGCACACTTTGTGGTTAAGGAATCTTAAGTAATTAATTATAAAGCCAAGTTTCTAGATTTCTATATTTGTTGATTTTTGAGCTTCCCGAATATACAGTCTCATGATCTAGATTTCCAGACTCACATTTCGTGAAAATGTAGAAATAAATACGTTCAAACAATTGATTTAGATATAATAAGCCCAAGGCATACATTATGAGGTTTACCAAAATTAATATGTAAAGTTAATTCTTTCTAAGTTTTTTCGGAATAACCTACACGAGTGTTAACGTGGCCTAAGGCATCAAGCTCACCATATGTATTTGTTACAAAATATGCCCATTATGCAGGGCTACTGTATGCCTACATCTTAAGGGTTCTTTAAGTAGGTAAGCTTATGTGAAATATCAGCTTGCTATGTTTCTTAGTTTAATAACTACTTGAGCCACTTGTAGAACCGTCTAATACATCCAGTTCTGAAAAGTTAAAAAAGAATCACAATATTATTATACTCAGGCAACGGTCAGCAACACATCGATCGTGGTCGACCAGTCGATCGCGTGAAAGTAAACTACATCGTCAGGAAATCACAAACATCTAAAATTATTCCACTATGGTACAGCTTATAAAATAGGGCCATAGTGTAATCCATTAAGGCAAGACTGCTAGCTTGCTCGGTTCCAGTATGGTGTAGCTTGTAAGTATTATTATTATTATTATTATTATCAGCACCGCGTCTTACTACCCATTCGGGTTATACGCACTTACGCTAATGTGTAATGGTAGGGTGAATTGTGAGATGAAATGAAGGACTTACAGTTTAACGTGGAATCCGAACCATGGTGAAGACCTGGCATTCCACACATGTAGCTTGTAAGAAGTGATCATAATGTAATCAGTCAAGGTAAGTCTGCTGAATTTCAGATTAAGCAGAGTGTACATTTTATCTATTTTATGAATTTTATACTTTGGCAGGGACATACACTGAGAAATATTTACTGGTTTTACACACGTAATTACGTGTTTCTTTCCAGTATTGACTGGCAAACAGTGATATTGGTTACTGACTGTCACTATTCCATGGCGCGTAATGGTTTTCACGTACGTACGAATGTGTTTCCAGTACAAGAATGGAATAATGTTAACGCATCACAGTATTAACCTCATCAATGTTAACAGTAGAATATTTCAATTTATCTAAATATAATAGTGTTCTGTGGTTTTATACAATTTTATTTATAACAATCACGATAATTTGCAATTATTGTATTTCTTATAGGCCTAGTGATCAAATAAATCTATAACCATGCGCATTAAAATGTTGAGCTTGTGTTGATATGAACTCACCACAGAGCACTTACACATATTCTCCTAATTCCAATTTTTTCACTAGATCCCTCACATAATCTTCCATTAATGATAATTAATGTTGAATTTCACTTCCTCTTGAAATAGTAACTTCTTAAAGTTTATTTTTATTTTTAGTAGTAATATAATTATACTTGAAATGCAAAGGAAACCACTCACAACCAACACAAAGCTCAAGTACAAGATGGTTGCCCTAAGCGGAAACGGATGAAGCCACCCCTGTACAAACTGCATAGTTTCCATCCTAATGGCAAAAGATACGTCGTTTACCGATAAGACTAAATATCCCATTCCGAACTGGGATGCGCGAAGCGTCAGGTGACGTCATTTCACGGCCACTCCATTACAGACAAACTTTGAAACCGGACTTAAGCACAAGTTTCACGGAGACCCAGATTTTGTTCCATTATACAGATTCTCTTGAAAACCCATTATTTGGCTTTTAATAGTACAATTACGTGAAAAAGAATTTTTTTAAAACTCCCGTTTGTAAACCAAAACTACTGGCATAGAACCTGGATTCAAGACAAAACAAAAATTTCATGTCTGTAATATTATATTTCTTACCTCGATTTTTCTCAATGTAAGTATTGGAAGAAATACTTAATTTTAGGAATAAATCCAAGATGTAGGTATGAAAAAAAAAGAATTAAAAATAACGCGGAGAAAATAAGGGAAATCGCGGAACCTTTTATAGCTGTAAAAGTCGGGGCCCAAAATGTTTGCTGACTCCTGCCCTCAGGCTTCCTAAAATTAGCATGTAAAGTTTCACCTTCCTAGATTTCCTAGGTTTTAAAGTTTCCCGCACCGGTGGGCAAGTGGTCAAACGCTACAGATAAAACTAAAAAAGAACACTCTTAAGGTTCAGACCTTAAGGTTCAGACCTTTAGGTTTAATCAAGTACAGTACTTATGTAGTTTTTCTTGGTCTTTAATTCAGAGCGGCTATAAACAAAATTAATATAAATATTATATATTATTTATATGGCTATTTCCTCTGGTGCTCTTTAGTGTCAACTGCCATTTTTTTGGGAAGGGGGGGAGGGGTAGTCGTATATTTGTCTTAATATTTATCTATCTATTCAACTCTAAGATCAAATCAAATAACGACGTGGAATATAACGTTACACGTGAATTTTTTGTTTCCCAAATAATCAGTATCCACCCACCAATTGTATTATTAAACAGCTGTACAAATAGATCTCAAATTTATCTTTGGATTTAAGCATAAAATAACACCTGAGATTTTTTCTTGTATTTTAAGTATATAATATATTCCCTTAGTTATCAAATTAGACTAAAATAAAAGGTTATAATACTCATTAGTGAACTATATTATTAGAAAAATCGTCGTTGTTCATATGGCTTGAAACAGAATCTAAAAAAAAGTTATATTTTTTTAACGTGACCGATCAGCGTTCTGTTTGACCAAATGCTTAAAACCTGTGTAGAAAATTTTACATAGTATAAAATAGAACTCGTCTAAATAGTCTCGGTAGCTCTATTGCTATAAGCAAACATACAGTGTTCATACCCTCCTTTGTAATTAAGAAAATTATCTTATTAGTTCTAACAACATCGCTCATTTCCTTAGAGATATATTTCGTTGATAAATAGCCTAAAACCACCCAGGAAAAATTATACAAAATGTAAAAATATTCATCTAAATCGATTTAGTATTTATCTAGCTATAAGCTAACATTATACATTAATATATATTATTCCTATGCCATTTATATCAAATTTAGCACTTCCCATCTATTTGAATTTTAGAGGGTGTCTACGATGCAAGGCTAGTAGATTAAACAAGCCTTAGATTAGAGAAAAACTTAAAATCCAAAGTAAATTACTTAAATATATTTAAAGAGTCTAAACATACACGGACACACAAAAAACGGACTAAAGTATTTCTAGTTTTAGGTATTGTATCAAATGATAACTAGTGTTATATATATTTTACCTCTCAAGCTACTAGGACACAGGGATGGGTAACTGTCAAACGCATAACTGTGCTACCATGGTATCAGTTGTGCATTGAATTATATTTTATAAGCTTTAATATTGTAATGTTACCTACCTAAATTTAGTACAGAAAATAAATTTAACAAGATTTATAATATAACATGTATTTTCACAAATTAAAATCACAATTAGTAAACAATATAATTCCATATTTAACTTGGGTTAAGTAAACTATCATCAACATACTTCCAAAAAGTGCATGCCTTTTATAAAACAAATTTATTTTATTTATTTCCTTATTTAAAATAAAATGCATTTAGTATTATTAGATATTTTATCAGAGTCAAGAGTAAAATGCACATTTTTCTTAGTATTACTTACATATCATTTTATTTTACTTTGCAAATACTTCTTAAGGTCATTACGTTTATTCTAGCAGAACAGAAACACTTATAAATATTTCACCGAAGTGGCCTATTTGTTCAACAGGAAAATATCATTATTGTTTTTAATTAAGGTTGCATTAGTTAGAGGACAATGCCACTCATTAGTGAAGAGAAATATACCACGGCCCATGAGTTGAAGACGAATATAAAGTGGAAGGATGGGATACGTTATAAAACGAAGAATATACTACATAACACACCGTTAGGTTTTATTCTCTTTTGTTGCTAGTAGCTATGAATAAATGAACAATTCACTATTAAATTTCTTAAAGTGTTTATAAAGGCAGAATAGATGTTTCCCAACTTTCCATGGCATGGGTTACAATCATTTTCAGAAAAGTATGGCCTCACACATTCTCAGTGATGATCACTTTAATTTATTTGAGGTGTTTAAAGAGCACTTTCTGAACCTACTGATAATATCAACACATGAATTATAAACTAAATTAAATCTAGTACAGACCCAATATCCATTCCCTACCCGTTAATTCATTACTCTGAAAGGGGAATCCCAAATTTTACCAATGTTAATTTTTTAGTCATGCTGAGAATCGGACCTGATACCATTGGTTCAGTAGACATACACGCTACCAAATAAGCTAAGGTGTCGGACCTCAGTGACGCTCCTTTGACTCATAACCTTAAATTGACCTGTAGGTATTAAGACAAATTAGAATATTCAGTGGTTTTATTTAAAACAATTTCATAATATAGATATTTCTAATTTTTAGCTTAAACTTATTTATTACCTTTCATTATTAATAATACGTCTTCAGTTAAATAAGAACGAAAAATATTTTGAAATGACGACACCGTTTAAGAAAATTATATAAAATAAGCATTTTTTATGAGAGAAACCAATCATTTATTTCGGGATTTTTTAATTATATTCGTACTATTCTCTCATCCAAAATTTTTGTAAAATTAACCATGGATTATTATTGAATTTAAAATGTTTGTCATTGATAGGTAATTTTAGTAAAAAAAAATAATTAATACTTACTGTACAGCAGACCTTCATTCTATAATAGAGTGTACTGTACATCACCATATTTGGTTTCTAATAGTGTAGTTCTTGTCAGGTAGTATATGGATAGTTTAAGCAAATATAATTAATATAGTATCCCAGGTAATTTTTTCACTTATCCAGTGGTCTCTTAGAAAAGGGGTTTAACTCCTTAAACCACTGATTAAATGAGGTAATAACTAATTGTATAAAGTTTTCTTATTCCGTTTGATGAGATTCTAGTATGTCCAAAACAAATTTTGAAATTAAAATTTGTTCTAAAATAATACAATATTTGATCTTTTGTCGGACCTTACCTGTGACTTGGACATGCAAGAAATTTAATTTAGCCGATTACTGGTTGGACTTTAATCGTAATAAAATGAATAGTAAATTGACACTTTTTATCAGTAGGATACATTCATATAGGCATTATTTTATGACCGCGTCTTACTTCCTATTCAGGCTATATGCATTTATTATAAATACTCTAATGGGATATAAATGAGGAAGGAAATATTTTAGAGGTCATCTACTCGTATCTGCGTGGAAGGGGAGTGAGAAACCGTTTAGGAAAAACCACCTACAGTAGACCCAACTGAGATTCAAACCACTAGCTCCCCGTTATCACCAGGCCAATCTAATACCAAAGTGATGACTTATATAATTTTACCGCCTACATTCCAAGAGAGAACTAGCACAATATCCTTTATTGACGCAATGGACAATATACTCGGCTATAAAATAGTTACATTCTTTCTAAACAAGCTAAGTGGATGGATATCAAATATATGAGCTCCTTATTTATGCGCAACACTGTATACTCTTATATAAAACCAGTTTAAACCTTAAAGTACAGCCTTGTATTGCACAGATTTCTTTGCAATAAATTATTTCAACATATATATTCCCATCAAGCTGAAAGCAAAAGCATTTGAGACGCATTTATTTTTCTCATAACTAGAAAATGTATTTAATTAGTGCTACTTTACTATTTGTTTCTAATAATATAAGATTTATCTTGTCCTGTAAGCTAGCATGGAACTAACTGCTGGAAATAAAACTTCACCACTTAAAATTATTTTCAACCTGATTTATTTTTAAAACTCGTCAAGACAAATATTAAAACCCTATCTACATCAAAGAACAGCGTGTAAAAATGATTATTACGAACATTAAACTTATTCGTTATTTTAATTCGTTCCATATAGTTTAATTGTACTGTATCTACTTCTTTTACTAGTGAATCTTTTTCTTTCAATTACAATTTCTATAAATTATACATTTTTTACATAGAACATCCTTTGAATAAAATAGTTACTATCCAAGTCTGATAAAATATGAAACTACGCTTCTTAAATAATTTATGTTAATGTTTTCTAAAATACTATTAATTAACTTTTCCTCAACTTACCCTTAGTCGAGAACATTGGAGAAGGAAGGCAAGTCTTAAGATACTATGACAACCAATTGAAACACCTGGATTAGGCGAGTAATGCGGCGGTCTTAATGTGTAGCTTAAGTGGGTAATATAGCTCTAACCAGGCGTCCAATATACCTTGCAGCTCCCTTGTTTGCCTTAAACTACTAACTCTGAGTGTCAGAAGCGACTTTCAGAGGAAGTAGGCGGCTATTTTTTGCCTAA